>CM035164.1:62334593-62537149 GCA_020205615.1 Panax quinquefolius | reverse complement strand
AATATTATTGGATAACATTATTGGCAATGCCTAGAAAGTTCTGCCTAAGGAGAGGTTTGGTCACCTATTCAAGCGCCAAGAAGAGAGAAATTCTTATTGAAAGCCCCTCTTTCCTCGGAACCGCCTGTTGTTAATATTGTGATTATGTAATATTATTTGTGAATAATTAATTATTGATTTTTATGATGAGAAAAATATTTATTTTATGTGGATATAGATGGAGAAAATTTTTAAAGTGACAATTGTTGAAAATTAATATTTTATCTTTTTCCTCGATAAAATAATTCATTTAAATATATTATTTTAATAATATAATAATGGTGATATTTTTACAAAGGAATGTGGAATATATGAGTATATGAGGAAGAATATTTTGTTACAATAAATGTTTAAAACATGTTAAACATGTTCATGGGACACCATTTCTTGATCGAAATTTGATTATAATCGTAAAATCGTCTGCTTTGTGGATTTCGGTCAATTTCTGTTTGGAATTTGGAAAAACTTTCTTCTATAAAGTTGTAGAGAATTGAATTTCCTATAAAAACTTGCGAGATTCGAATTTTTTGATAAAAGGGCTATTTATTATGAATTATTGAAGTTCTGAATATCTGAAATAATTAATTTTTGGAAGTTTAAAATAATTTAAATAACAAAAACGTTTTTTGTGCAAGTCTTGTGAGGTGGGTTGTTTGGTGGCTGAGGTTTTGAAGCAAAATAAGTGTGCTTTGGAATAAAAATAATATATATTAATATTTCATTAAATTTTCTGCTTTGGTGTTCTAAGTATTTTCCTATAAATAGGGTGCTTAGGTTAGAATTGAAAATCACACCAGAAACTGAAGTTTTCTCTCTCTATATTATCGAGCGTATTCTTGTGAGTATTTTGAGTATACTTTGAGTATTGCTATACTGATTGCAAGTTCGTTCAAATATATTCCAAATGTAAGTACCGCTTTTTGAGGTAAGGGATAGTAAGGGATTTTAAGGGTTATTATGTTTTTAGTTTCGAAATTTTTTTTGAACCTTCAAAATTCTGGAAAAATTTGAAATGATAATTTGATGAGTTTTATATATTGTGTCCAAAATGGCGATTTTGGATGTATAGATTGAGAGTTATGAATTTTATGAGAAAAGACTATTTTAAAAGTAACCGCTTATAACTCCTTAGGATTAACTCCAAAATTGATGAAATTTTTATTGGGAGTACATCTATATAATATCAGTATACCGTGTAAATTTCAGAATTTTTGGATAAAAGTATAATTTATGATAAATGTTTAAATATTCGGTGGTTTTGGCCATATGAAAAATAGTAAATGAATTTTTAAAATTTTGAGAAAATATATGTTCAATATGGGACTATGTTATGCTAAATCCCAGAAAAGAAATATTTTTGGAACTGATTTGGTATTTTTCATGAAAATGTTCTAGTTATGAGTAAATAAATTAAATATGTTATGTGAAGTAAGAAAATTGAAAATATATGATTTATTGGCTTGAGAATCATATATGAGGTATATGCGATTTTTATGAGGGTTTTGGTTAATGATGATGAAATCTTATGAGTTTGGCATTTTATGATGATTAAATGCAATAATTAGTAAAGGGTAAACAATTTAATTAAATTATTTATAAGTTTAAGAAATGATTAAAATATTATTATAATATTAATAATATTAGATTATGAGATTTCTAAGTGATTTATAACATTTGGATTAAGGTGTTATAAATATGGATATGAATTTTATTATGAAACTTTATCTTTTCGTGTCGAGGTTACTATGCACGTATACGGTACTATGTATGAATACGGGGTACTATTCACGACAAATTGGTTTTTTCTCTGACCAAATTATCGTTGATTTATGAATTTTACTTTTGAAATTAAAACCATGTTTTGATTATATTGTTTTTATATAACATTCTTATAACCCTAATGATGATATTTCTCTTTGACTTGAGTGTAAAGATGGGTAGATTATTGGTATGATTGTTACTATAGGTTCTCTTTGGCCAGTAGTGCAAAAGTTGAATTGTTGACTAGTATGATCATGACCATTGAATTTACAATTGAATATTTTTAGCTTAAGTGCAAAGGTGAATTGATCAACATGGTTATAATTATTGTTATATAACTTCTGAAATGATTATGTATTTCTTTGATATATGAATATCTTTGCTCGTCAGGCAAAGATGACTTGTTGATGAATATCTTAGCCTGTAGTGCAAAGATGAATTATTGATGAATATCTTTTGCTCGTAATGCAAAGATGACCTATTGTTGAATATCTTTAGCCTGTAGTGCAAAGATGAATTATTGATGAATATCTTTGGCTCGTAATGCAAAGATGACCTGTTGTTGAATATCTTTAGCATGTAGTGTAAAGATGAACTGTTGATGAATATCTTTGGCCCGTGGTGCAAAGATGAATTTATTAGTATGATTATGAACAAGAACTGTGATTTGGTATAACCATGATATTTGATGTTTCAGGTAAAGACAGGTGGATAAAATTATCTTCGTCCTGGATGAGAAGAGGAATTTAGAATCACAATTATGATTATGAGTTATTCATATGATTGTGGAAAGGAATTGTTGATTGATGTTACAGGGATAAAACATTGTTGGTGGACTTTTAACATGGAGAAGATAATAGATTTTATGGTCTATTTGACTCTTCTAATGGATTGCTCATTCCGCTGCAACTATGTTTGAAAAGTTTTATCATCTACCATATGTTCTAAATCTCTGATTTATTACTGATGAAGACTATTGATAATTTATTTATCTTTAGTCATAATATTCTTTACTGAGCTAGTTGTGCTCACCCTTTTGTTTCCCAATTCCTTTCAGGTAATAAAAGTGTAGTCAATTGAGCGAGGATAACAAGGAATAGAATCGGTGGTCTATAGTTGTTGAGGTTCTCCCTAAAGAGTATGGAAATAATTTTATTGAGGACTTTACCGTGTTGTATTTTATACATCATTTTATAGTTATTTTTGGTGAATTAAATAGGGTGAGGCGAACCCAACTTTGGAAGGTGTTTTGTCACTATCATACAAGATGTCTAATGACATACAAACTCGTGTTATCATAAGACATGGTTGTGCTCATCCACTTGTTTGAGTATATTTACAAGCACTACCTATATAATCTTGGTGTTTGTTTGGAGTATAATACCCAATTAGAGACAAAGGAAGATAATGATATGTCAAGAGAAGACTCACCATTGGGAAGAATATGATAGTACTCTTCTCGCTTTTCTTTGGGGGTCTATCAATCAACCAAGGATAATTTTGTGGCCATATGATATCTACCATAACCTAAAAGCATGGCCTCCCATGTATGGAAGGTTTCCTTGAGCACTTCCCAAAGATTCTAATTTCTAAAACAGCTTTTGACTATACCTTTATGTAAGGTGTCATTGTGACGTACTTCTGGCTGGTATATATTTGTATCCAAACTCACAACATATGTGTTGTTGTATTTTGCACGACAATTGTTGTAATAAAGTTGTAGTTATTTTTCGTATCATATATTTGGCGACTCAGAATGGGTTGGATGGAATGGACCTATTTTGGGGTCGTCACAAGAACTTAGAGATTGATTAGGAGTCATGGCATGAGAAGAGATGTAGGCTGATCAAAACATACTAAAAGGGGGGTCATTCATATCATTATTATTATTCAATCAATAAGGATACTAATGAGAAGAAGGATTTGAGAGAGCAAGAGTTTGGAGAAACGAAGAACAGGAATAGTTTCACGAAGATTTCAGAATCGGAAGCTGAGAAGGGTGGTGTATTATTATTCTTCTCTAATTTCTATCTCTATAATTGGGATGATGTTTCCTTTTATTTATTTAGTGTTTAATTCATTTATTATGGGCTAAATTACTTGTTAGGCTTTTAATGGATCTCTAAGTGGAACGATGATTGTGTAACCTTGGTTTTCTGTTTAATTAAGCTATTATGCAGTTTATTTATATTAATTGGAGCTTAAAATTATGAATTGCTTGATCAACAATTTTATATGAATTTGTATGAATTCGAGAGATGAAATATAAATCTAGACTTAGTTAACATAGCATGTGTCATGAATTTTTTGAATAGCAGATTCTTGATTATTGTCGAGGTAGAGATATGCTTGACATCACATATAATCGTGAAGAGAACTTGGAATTAAACCTTGCTTAATTGGAATTCACATAGAGATATAGTGAGTTGATTAATTAAGGTGTTTGACTTAATTCTATCTTAATTGTGGATTTGGGTTAATATGCTGTTAATATATCGAGAGGTGTTTAATACTATTTATGTGTTCTTGATTAATAAACTGGGATAGTGAGTTAAACTAGAATAAGGTGATAATAATCAGAGGGATGCTTAGAGTGAAGTTACGAGCCGAATTCTCCAATATTTGTTTGAAAATCTAGATTTAGGGTTTGTTGGTCTTGAGTTGAGTATTGATAATGTTAATATTTTCAATATAAACTAGAAATTGATTAATTTAATAAAATTTGGATTAATAGAAGATTGGTAGTTGCAAGGTAAATTTGTGCTAAATCTCTGAGGGAACGATACTTTAATTACTATAATATTACTTGTTGACCACGTATACTTGCGTGTTGAGCGTATATAGATATTAATACTCCCATTTGCTGGATGAGTCTGAATTACCTACAACAAACGTAAACCCCATCAGAAGTAACATGAAAATACCCAAAAACTAACAATATAACAAGCCAAATGAACATAATTCATAGGTTAAAAACCCACTCATCATGTAGTAGGTTACCAACTCCCATCCTAGCAATTTTGACAAGTTAGCTTCAAATAATGCAAGAGGGGTAAACTTGTCATTTGGCTTTTCAATTTAATGGCAATCTAGTAATATGGCAAACCCTTAGGGTTTAACCCTAAGGTTTAGCACAAAATTGTAAGATTTCAATTTAGGGTTTAAGAAAATAAAAATTTTAGTTTTAAAAAAAATGTAATTAGGGTTTCTTAATCAATTAAGTTTTTAATTACTTAGCACTTTGCTAATTAGGTTTAAGAGACACTAATTAACATTACACTTCCCAATTTAACGATTAGGGTTTACCATAAGCAAATTATGGTTTATAATTTAGAAAAATAATAAGGGTTTATATAAAAAAAATTAGGGTTTTGAATAATTAAGATTCTACCTAATTAGGGTTAAGTTTTACTAAATAGTATTTATCTTTCCAATTTAGCTATTAGGGTTTACAATTTACCAATTAGAATTTATAATATAAATATTAGGGTTTCTAGAAATTAATATTTCTAAATATTAATTAGGGTTTACCTAATTAATCATAAAATTATATAGCATACATTAACAACACAATTATTTAACAGTCTTGAACTCATACTTGAGTTTCAAAATAGGGTTTCCGAATTTAGTAGTTAGGGTTCTCAATTAATTAGGGTTTCTAATTAATTAGGTTTTCTAAGTATAATTAGGGTTTTACCTAATTACTTTAAATCCTGTAATACACGACATAATTGAACCACCATTATCATTCCACACATATACAGTATATATTCATAGCACTGGAAAATCAAAATATAATTAATATTATATTCTTATTCTTATTCTTATTCTCGATCAAAAATCCAAAATTAGGGTTTGATTCTATATCCGTTTTATCTCATATATATAACCTTAATAATTAAGTTAAAATAAATAACTTAATTAATCAAATAAATTCATATAATAAAATAAAATAAATATTTTAATAATTCTATAATCATTTCATATATTATTTAAATAATATAATAATCATGTTCTCATGGAAAATAATTAATAAAAACATATTTACTATAAATTAATTATTATAAGAATATACTTTATAATAATCAATAATTATAAAATCAAACTATTTGCAAACATTCATGTAATAAATATATTTTTATTTGTTACTTAATTACATAAGCTTTATCTTGTACAAATCCTCATCCTTAAAATAAAAAAAAAATTTATACGCAAAATTTCTGATTTAATTATATAGAAAATTTTGGGTTGTTACATTCACCCTCCCTTATAAAGATTCCGTCCCCGGAATCACCGTTTTAAAACCTATACATACCAGGTTACATAACATACATAATCATTGCAAGTAGATCTCGATCAAAATTGATCGAACTAATCTTTAACTATTCAGCATAACTTATATAGAGAATTGATTTCTAATAGAGCTCAATTTCCTCCTTCAAAATAATTTATAAAATAATTTACTATATATAAGAAAATAAAATGTGTTCGAATAATACTTGGAGTTGCATCCCCGGCTGCTACAGTTTCTCAAACGGTCATGTTGAAGACGATTGTGGTTGATTTCATTGGTTTGATTGTTGATGTCGGTCCCGTCGTCGCCAATGTCCTGCTTCCTTTCCTTGTTTGCGCATTCCTTGCCTCCCTTCTCCTTCTTGGACTGTCTTCCACCTTATACTCCATTGATTCACACTTAAAACACACAGACTTGCCCTTTATCTCCTTTCTTTTTATCGTATAGGTGACAAAACTATCTTTTGCCCCTCCATTATCCTAGTTACCACAAACGTTTGCTACAGGTCAGTTGATCCTCTAAATCCTGGCAGTACGAACGCCTTGAAGTCTTTGACATTTGTCGTTCGATTATCTAGCTGATCTTCCCGCGATTGGTATTCCGTTCTGCATAACTTGATCGTCCATATTCGCAAAAATTCTGTATCGGGTCTGGTTGTCATCCAGCTTTGTTGATAGGTTTTTTTGCCCTTTAGTTTCATTTTCGTCTTGGCGACATTATCATAAATTATTCTTATTAACTTACATTCTAAACCTTATCATATACGCTTAACATATAACATAAAATTTTTAATTCAAATAGTCATGTACTCAAAATATTAAATTTTGAAAACTGGGTTTACTATACTAACCAGTGTTCAGATAAATATCCACTATCTTTATACCGACTTATTTTATTAATCCCACATAGATTCGTATTCATAACACTTGACATACCTTAGCACATATTGCTTTAAACATCCATTATCCCTTTGTGACTCAAAAGTCGGGAATCGCTGCCACAACTTATATAAAAATTAAAAATATTACCCTATACTGACATATTTTTCATATACACTACATAAAATCATACCTATTCACGTAATAATAATACTACTTATTTCTTACGCCTTCACTAAGGATCAATTACTTAGTAATCCGTCTATTCCCATTATCCTCAATAATCCATTCACACCTAACTATATCTAGTTCGTCTAACTTACCACACATTATGAGTTTAAGAACTCACCACAAATACATGAGTTTAAGAACTCGACATTGACCATATATTCTTTAACTATACTCTACCTATCCGTTATACTATAGTTTCTGGGTCCAGTATTACACTTTTCAAAATAACCACCTCATTGAGGTAGCTTTCAATGTGAGCCTCTATTTCAGCTATTGGCTTTGATATTGGCTCGGTTATGGAGGTTGACTTTTTCTTTACGATTTGAGGGTATCCTAATTCTTTTCTATCTGACATCTACACACCTAAGTTATTCTAATTAGCATATAATATATATACACAACAAATAATAGTTTTATATAAGTTATCTTTTATTTTATTTGACGATGAATTTATTCAATTCATCTCCTTTATAAACTCTATATGAGTTATTTATATTTTCAACGTTTCCCTCTGTTCTAAGGTTATAGCCTAAGGTTTCAAACGCTAAGCTCTGATACCATACTGTGACGCCCCCAAACTCGGGTACTTGAAACCCGAACTCGGTGCTTCACGATACCATTTCTATGAGCAGAATAATACTAATAATAATAACAATAATATAAATAACAAACTTAATTTACATATATCAAAGTCTAATCCCAAGTATGCAACCTTTACTACAACTCTTTACATGATAGATAATATATATCATTGCCTTAATACAGTCTAAATATTACTAAAGATACCATTAAACATAATCTGTTTGCTTTCCTTTTCATTGGTTCTTGTTTGAACCTTCAGGTTGATCACGCTTAGCTGAAAACAATTAAATTAAGCAAGGGTGAGCATTTGAGTGCCCATCAAGTAATAACAATTATGAATATAATTAGCTGAAAGAAATAAATGTTTTCTTTGTACATCACTTCTACAATGAATTTATAGTTGTGAAGTAAACTGAACCGATAATAATAACATAACAATTCTAACTCCAAATTTGAAACTACATATTGACTATATATGAGGTTTAGTTGACATACTATGAACATTGTTTTAAATTTTCACTAAGGTTAGACAAAACTTCATTTGCAAACCGTCATAACTTACGGGCACGAGGGTGTACATCCCATGGACACTGTATTAATCAATACTACATTACAAGAACGATATTATCGTTCACTCTGCCCGCCTTGGGCGCATAAAAGTTTTCCCGTGATCGGGATGTTCATATTAGTCTGGAATCCGAACCAAAACAATTTGGTTGGATACAAAAAGGTTTTATCATATTCACCGATATTTTTGAATTTGTGTCTAGCTGGTCAAATAGCTTAGACGGCTTTATATATATAGATATATATATATATATATATATATATATATATATCAATATGTGATTAAATACAATGATTATCCAAGTGGGGACACTTGTGTAACCATGTTTAGAAATTAACGAACAGAATATATATCTGAATTATCATATACTAACATGTTGATAAACAATGACCGGATATAGAATATATCACAATAGGGTTAATAATATAGCATAATAATAATATAATTCAGAAACTTCTTACTCATGCCCATTACATAAAGGAAATGCAAAGGTAAGATACTTATCTGATACGCTGCTTACAGTTCGTAACTTAGTTCTATCTTTTTATATAATACCTATCAGTAATAAGATCATTTGATCGATTAGAATAACATTGTGACGCCCCCAAAATAGGTATACATCACCCATTCTGAGTTGTCAATACATGGTACAGAAACAACTACAACTTTATTATTACAACAGTAAAACTGTGAGTTTAAATACAAATATTATCTTCTAGACAATATCTATACTCAAATAAATCCTCATCACATTTATTGATACATTATTTTACAAAATGGTGAGGACTACTAAACAACCCTTTCTAAAACCTTCATTCCATACCCCACTGCACTCATTATATTCTCGCCTCCACGAGAAAAATGGGAACAAAAAGGAAAAGGGTGAGCTCAACTAGCTCAAGAAAGAATATTATGACTAAGATAATATACAACAAATTATCGTTAGTCTTCAACAGGAAAAATATAATAGAATACAATAGACAACAAATTTTAAATCAATATTCGCAATGAAATAATAATTCATTAGAAGAGTTAAGTAGAGAATGCAAACTACTATCTTCTATGTATGAATTTAAAAGTTCATCGCTCATCTTTTATCCTTGTAACATCAATCAATATACATCTGAATCAAATATTCATCTTTTGCACTACAGTGCCAAAGATATTCATCACCGGGTCATGTTCATTTAAACACTGCTCATCTTTGCACTACGGCCAAAGATATTCTTCTAAATCATTCATCTTTGCACTACAAAAGCCAAAGATATTCTTAAGAAATCATTCATCTTTGCACTACAGCCAAAGATATTCCATAATATCATCATTTAAGACCGAGGATGATGAAAATATTTTTTTAAAGAAACGAATCCAAAGAAACAAAATGACAAGGATTAAGGATTAAGGATTCGTACTTGGTTTTATCCACGTCCAAAAATACCTCAAAATAATCATAGTGGTGTAAAATTCAAGAATGATCAAAACATGGATACAATCAGTTAGTATCCGTAATAGATATTTTTGACGAAAAAGAAAAAAAATTTATTTTTCTATGAATAGTGTCAGATATCGTGAATAGTGCCGTATCGTGAATAGTAACTCAAACACCAAAAGATAGAAATTCCACAAAACATCTTCACACTTCATGAATAGTACTCGTGAATAGTAACTCGTGAATAAGAACTCATGAATAGTAAATCGTGAATAGTAACTCATGAATAAGTAACCCATGAATAGTAACCCCGACATGAAAAAGTTCCAAATTTGATAAAAAGTTCCAACCAATATTTCAAAGATAATGATATTGAAGAAATAATATCATTTGAGAAGAAAATAACATCCCTTACCTCGAAAGATCAAGATTTAAATTTGAAACACCTGATATAGGCTATGACTTGGACTTGCACCAGTATAGCAATACTCAAAGTATACTCAAAATACTCACAAGAATACGCCGATAATATAGAGAGAAAACTTCAGCTTCGTGTGATTTTCAATTCTAACCTAAACACCCTTTTTATAGAAATTGCTTAGAACACCAAAGCGAAAAATTTAATAAATTAATATATATATATATATATATATATATCAAATTCATACGCCAACCTTAGAATTCAGATCCTAGCATTTCCCACATGCCACCTTCTAGAAAAGTAAGAAAAAAAACGTTTTTCATAAAATAAATAATTAAAACTTTCAAAAAATCAATTATTTCGGAGCTTCGGAACTTCAATAATTCATAATAAATAGCCCTTTCATCAGAAAATTCGAATCTCGCGAGTTTTTATAGGAAATTCAATTCTCTACAACTTTGCAGAAGAAAGTGTTTCCAAATTCCAAATGGAAATTGACCGAAATCCACAAACGGTCGATTTTACAGGCTATAATCAAATTTCAGTCAATAAATGGGGTCCACCGACATGTTTAACATGTTTTAAACATTTATTGCAACAAAATACTCTTCCTCCTCAGATACTCATATATCCCACATTCGTTGTAAAATATCACCGTTAATATATTATTAAAATAATATATTTAAATGAATTATTTTATCGTAAAAGATAGATAAAATTTCAATTTTCAACAATTGTCACTATAAAAATTTTCCATCTATATCCACATAAAATCAATATTTTTTCATCATATGAATCAATAATTAATTATTCACAAATAATATTACGTAATCACAATATTGACAACCAGCGCTCCCTAAGAAAGAGGGAGCTTTCCAATAAGAATTTCTTCTTCTTGGCCGCAATTAGGTGACCAAACCTCTCCTTAGATGTAACTTTCTAGACATTGCCAATAATGTTATCTAATAATATTATTCAGATAATATGAATTATTGCTTCGATAATGAAAAATACCGTAAATGACAATTATCAAACAACAAAGAATATAAAATATCAACGCAACAATTATTAACTCAATAAAATACCTAATAAGAATTATCGTAACCATTATCGAGTAGTGCCTTTCACGTAAGAATCAATAATTGGTGCAATAACGCAGCAACAACGCCAGACATCGTGTTTTAACCACCGGGTATTCCAATAGTGTTAATTCAGTAATAACTACGCCAAGCTATTTTTAAACAACTTATATTTGTCGCTTTCTTCATCCAATCGCTTTCCATTATGGGGGCCCCACATGGTCAGCGTCATTGCATTTAATATTCTATTCCGATAGCATTTAATATTCCACGACCAAACGAATATTCCCCAACAACAATGAATATTTTATAACCACTTGCTTATTTTGAAATATTTATGTATTTTACCCATAACTATCCATATTAATCAAATCCACCTTTACTATTTCAAAATAATAAATAAAGGAAATTCCTTTTATTTAAAAAATTTCGAGGTCTTACAACCTCCCTCCTTATGAAATTTCGTCCTCGAAATTGACGTGACGATTCTGTGTTTCAAAAGGTGAGGATACCTCGCTTTCATTTCCGCTTCCAATTCCTGTGTCATTTCCTCTATAAAGATGATTCCTCCACAAAACTTTAACTTGTGGTATAACCTTTCACACAGTAGGACATGCTCCTTCCTATCCAAAATCTTGACAGTACCTCCTCATACGTTAAGTCTTCTACTATCTCGTCCGGCTTCTAACTCAATAACATGGTTTGGGTCTTTCACATATTTACTACGAAAGTACGATATATGAAACACATTATGAACACGAGACATACTCGGAGAGTAACGCAAGTCTATAGGCTACATTTCCTACTTTCGGTCAAGAATTTGAAATGGACCAATAAATCATGGATTGAGCTTTCCTCTTTCCCAAATCTTGTAACTCCCTTCCATGGAGCAACTCGCAACAATACATGATCCCTACACTAAATTCCACGCCCTTTCGATGAAGATCCGCATAACTCTTTTGTCGATCTTGTGCCGCTTTGTATACGCTTGTCGAATCATTTGGATCTTTTCCGTAGTCATACGTATTAACTCGGGTCCCAACAATGTTGCTTCACCCACCTCATCCCAACATATTGGAGAATGACATTTTTGTCCATATAATGCTTCAAATGGAGCCACACCTATACTTGCTTGATAACTCGCTGTTGTTGTAGGAGAATTCCACCAATGGTAAATACTTATCCTAACTCGCCTTGAAGTCTAGGACACGTAGTCTTAATAAATCTTCAAGAGTTTGAATAGTCCTCTCGATTGTCCGTCCGTTTGGGGATGGTATGTCAAACTAAATCAAGAATCTGCGCTCATAGCTTTTTGCAAGCTAACCCAAAATCTTGAAGTGAATCTTGGGTCACGATCCAAAACTATGGATACAGTGCATGCCATGCAACCTCACAATCTCATTCACGCATATACTAGCAAGACGCTCAAGGGAATAAGTCGCCAGATCGGCAAGAAATGAGCGGACTTGGTTAATCTATCAACAATAACCCAAATAGCATTGATGCCTTGAGAAACCGTAGGAAGACCCGTAACTAAATCCATAGTAATGTGTTCCCACTTCCATTCCTAATCTCAAGTGGTTGCAACGGACCCTTAGGTACAAGATGCTCTCGCTTTTACACGCTTGGCAAGTTAAACACATCGAGATAAACTTTGCAATCTCTCTCTTCATATTGTTCCACCAAAATGTATGTCAAGATCACGATACATTTTAGTACTTCCAGATGGATTGCAAATGGCGTATTGTGTGCCTCCATCATAATCTTGTACTTCAAATCGAGTCGTTAGGAACACAAAGTCTAGAGTGGACTCAAGTATTCCTTCTTCATCAATTCTCGCTCGAATAGCTCCTTCTTGTACTTTCTTCTTCATACGCATCACCCCCTGCCTGCTGGCTTGAGCAACCTTAACTTTTTCTATTAAAGTTGGCTCTATCGTATACTTGACATCATCGCACTCGCTCCGTGTGATATGATCTTCTACTCAATGCGTCAGCTACCACGTTCGCTTTACCAGGATGGTATTGAATAGTGTGGTCGTAGTCTTTCAATAGCTCGAGCCAACGTCGCTACCACATGTTGAGTTCTTTTTGAGTGAAGAAATATTTAAGGCTTTTATGGTCCAATATATCTCCAATTTCTCCCCATATAGATAGTGCCTCCATATCTTTAAGCGCTGAACGATCGCTTTGCTAACTCTAGATCATGAGTAGGATAATTCCTCTCATACTCTTTTAAGTTGTCATGAGGCATAGGCAATGACTTTCCCACGTTGCATGAGAACACATCCTAACCCTTTGCCCAAGCATCGTCAGAGATAACAAATCCATCCGAACCAGATGGTATTGTTAGAACAGTCGCAAATAAGTCTCCTCTTAAGCTCTTGGAAACTTTTCTCGATTCTTCGCTCCAAACGAATTTTGTATCCTTCCGAAGTTAGCCGAAGTTAATGGAGTAGCGATTCGAGAAAACCTTCCACGAATCTCCGATAATAACCAAATAAGCCCAAAAGCTACGTGCTTGACCACCGACTTTCGGTTGCTCTAAACTTTGTATTGCTTCAATCTTCACGGGATCAACAGATACTCCATGTTTCGACACCACGTGCCCAAGGAATGCTACTTCCTCAAGCCGTAACTCGCATTTCTTCAATTTGGCATATAGTTGGTTTTCACGAAGCCTTTGAGTACCAAATTCAAATGGTGCTCATGATCTTCACGGCTTTTGGAATATATGAGGATGTCATCAATAAAGACAACAACGAATTGATCCAAATATTCCTTGAATACTCTTGCCATCATATCCATGAAAGCATGAGGAGCATTAGTTAGTCCGAAAAGACATGACTAAGAATTCATAATGCCCATACCGAGTTCTCAAGGCGCTTTGAATATCCTCGCCTCTAATCTTCAAATGATGATATCCGTAATCTAAGATCGATTTTTGAAAAGAATTGTGCCCCTTGCAATCGGTCAAACAAGTCATCAATACGAGGTAGAGGATACCTATTCTTGATGGTGACATGGTTCAATTCCGATAGTCAATACAAAGTCGCATACTCCCGCCTTTTCTTCTTTACAAATAAAACAGAGCACCCCAAGGAGATGTACTAGATTTAATGAAACCGATGTCCAACAATTCCTCAGAAGTTGGACCTTTAACTCCTCAAGTTCAATAGAGCCATTCGATATGGGGTTTTAGAAATGGGCTTTGTACTGTGTTCAAGATCAATAAAGAATTCAACTTCACGCTCGGGGTAGACCGGAAGTTCTTCTGAAATACGTCAGAAAGTCAATAACAACATGAATATTATTCAAATTTGACGTGTCTTTATTCAAATCCATAACATGGGCTAAGAAAGCTTGACATCCATTTTTAATAAACGAATAGCTTTATGATTAGATATGACAAATGATCGATTTTAATGGTTTAGTTGCTTGAATTGCATAACAGTTTGGTTAGGAATATGAAAACTAACAACCTTACGAAAACAATCAATTTTGGCATGATGAGTAGTTAACCAATCAATCCCTAAAATCACATCAAAATCAAGTATCTTTAAAGAGATAAGGTCAACAGTAAGGTAATGGTGCCAACTTGAATCAAACAAGATTTATAAACAAGAGATGTGATGAAAGTTTCTCCTAACGGAGTTTCCACAGATAGGTCAAAGTCTAATTTCTCCTGAGTCAAGTTTAAACGTTGAGCACATGCGGAGAGATAAATGAATGGGTAGCACCGGTATCAAGTAAGGTATAAACTTCAAGAATTTATAAATAGCTTACCCGTGATCACCTCGCTTTGGTTCCTCGCATTATGACCAAATACAACAAACGCTTCTTCTCTAATCGCTGACTTTGACTTTTCGGGATGGATCTTTTTCGAGTCACCGTCCCCACCGAACTAGGTTTCGCTCATCGTACAATCTCGAGCGATATGTCCTTCCTTTCCACAATTATAGCATACCTTGAATCTGTTAGGGCGCTTTGGATCGATATGTCCCTCTTTTCCGCATTTGTAGCATACGACCGGTGGTCGTTCTCCTCCTTAGAACCAGCTTGTCACGCAAGACCGCTATCTTCACATGGTCGTTGTTAAATCTCCTTTTTTAAAATCTCCTCCTAACTCGCTTTTCTTCTATTTTCGTGGCCATGATTACCACCAGAGTGGTTACCATTTCATCCCATTCTGCTTTCTTTCTCCGCAGTTATCATTATTCGCTGATCGCTATCTCGATACGATCCTCGGTTGTGGTCCTCAACACCGTACTTTCGTTATCTCGCCTAATAATTGAGCCCTGCTTACAACATCTCCTAATAAAGAGAAAATTTATGAGAAATGAGATATCGACGTATCCGCAAGGGTTCAAACCTCTAAGAAACATCCGCGTACATCGCTCCTCATTCTCCACCAAATGAGGTGAAAATCGATAACTCGCAAACTTTGCCTCGCATCGAGACACCGCCATGTTATTTTGTTCCAATCGATGAACTCCTTTCCTTCATATGACGAACACTTTCGTGAAAGTATTTGTCATTAAATAGCTTCAAACGCCTCCCAAGACATGCCGAAAAGTGCGGTGGATGGGTACGCTTCACGTACTCCCACCAATGATCCGCTTCGCCACGGAACATAAAGGTGGCGAATGGAACCTTCGTTCTCCGCATCCCAAGACATTGAATATCTTGGTAATTTGTTTGACCCATGTTTCCGCCATGATCGGATCTCGCTTTCCCTTAAATTCGTGGTCCCAACTCTTTGAATCGCTTGGTCGTGATAACCCGTGAATTGCTATCATTTCCTCCTCAGATTTTGAACACGAAGTTTCCTCGTCGATTTTGCATGAACTGCAAAAACATCTAAACATCCCTCGCTCATCATCTCGCTTCAATGGTGTTGTTCACAGAGGAACATTGCCACCACTGTTGCACGCTTCTCCTCGTTGGTGAGTACAGCATCTCCACTGTCTCATTTCCATTGTTAATATTCTCAATCGACATTCTCAAATACCGCCATAAAACAAGGGGTTAATTAAGGAAGTCAATATATCACATAATATCCCTATATATCGACCAACTAACTAACAAATAAGCTTAGGTAGGACACACTAGCGAAGGATTTACTCTCTCTCCCTCCTAGTTCTATTCCCCGATCTCCGCCAGAGATCATATCCCTAAGCTCGATACCAACCGTGACGCCCCAAAATAGGTATACATCACCC
The DNA here is from genome assembly GCA_020205615.1 of Panax quinquefolius. Classification (NCBI taxonomy): domain Eukaryota; kingdom Viridiplantae; phylum Streptophyta; class Magnoliopsida; order Apiales; family Araliaceae; genus Panax; species Panax quinquefolius. The sequence goes on along the minus strand of CM035164.1, from coordinate 62,520,646 downwards.
ATTCGAGTTGTCAATACATGGTATGTAAACAACTACAACTTTATTATTACAACAAGAAAACTGTGAGTTTAAATACAAATATTATCTTCTGACAATATCTATACTCAAATAAATCCTCATCACATTTATCGATACATTATTTTACAAAAATGGTGAGGACTACTAAACAACCCTTCCTAAAACCTTCATTCCATACCCCACTGCTCAGTACTCGCTATATTCTCGCCTCCCCGAGAAAAATGGAACAAAAAGGAAAAGGGTGAGCTCAACTAGCTCAAGAAAGAATATTATGACTAAGATAATATACAACAAATTATCGTTAGTCTTCAACAGGAAAAATATAATAGAATACAATAGACAACAAATTTTAAATCAATATTCGCAGCGAAATAATAATTCATTAGAAGAGTTAAGTAGAGAATGCAAACTACTATCTTCTATGTATGAATTTAAAAGTTCATCGCCTATCTTTTATCCTCGTAACATCAATCAATATACATCCGAATCAAATATTCATCTTTACACTACAAAAGCAAAGATATTCTTAAGAAATCATTCATCTTTGCACTACAGCCAAAGATATTCCATAATATCATCATTTAAGACCGAGGATGATGAAAATATTTTTTTTTAAAGAAACGAATCCAAAGAAACAAAATGACAAGGATTAAGGATTAAGGATTCAGATTTGGTTTTATCCACGTCCAAAATACCTCAAAAATAATCATAGTGGTGTAAAATTCAAGAATGATCAAAACATGGATACAATCGAAAGTTAGTATCCGTAATAGATATTTTGGACGAAAAGAAAAAATTTATTTTTCTATGAATAGTGCCAGATATCGTGAATAGTCTTGATTATACGTGAATAGTAACTCAAACACCAAAAGATAGAAATTCCACAAAAACATCTTCACACTTCATGAATAGTACTCGTGAATAGTAACTCGTGAATAAGAACTCATTAATAGTAACTCGTGAATAGTAACTCATGAATAGTAACCCATGAATAGTAACCCCGACATGAAAAAGTTCCAAATTTGATAAAAGTTCCAACCAATATTTCAAAGATAATGATATTGAAGAAATAATATCATTTGAGAAGAAAATAACATCCCTTACCTCGAAAGATCAAGATTTTCTAAATAAACACCTGATATAGGCTATGACTTGGACTTGCACCGTATAGCAATACTCAAAGTATACTCAAAATACTCACAAGAATACGCCGATAATATAGAGAGAGAAACTTCATTTACGTGTGATTTTCAATTCTAACCTAAACACCCTTTTTATAGAAATTGCTTGAACACCAAAGCGTAAAAATTTAATAAATTAATATATATATATATATATCAAATTCATACGCCAACCTTAGAATTCAGATCCTAGCATTTCCCACATGCCACCTTCTAGAAAAGTAAGAAAAAAAAACGTTTTTCATAAAATAAATAATTAAAACTTTCAAAAATCAATTATTTCGAGACTTGAACTTCAATAATTCATAATAAATAGCCCTTTCATCAGAAAATTCGAATCACGCGAGTTTTTATAGGAAATTCAATTCTCTACAACTTTACAGAAGAAAGTTTTTCCAAATTCCAAATGAAAATTGACCAAAATCCACAAACGGTTATCGATTTTATACAGCTATAATCAAATTTCACCAATAAATGGGGTCCACCGACATGTTTAACATGTTTTAAACATTTATTGCAACAAAAAATACTCTTCCTCCTCAGATACTCATATATCCCACATTCGTTGTAAAAATATCACCAGTTAATATATTATTAAAATAATATATTTAAATGAATTATTTTATCGTAAAAAGATAAAATTTCAATTTTCAACAATTGTCACTATAAAAATTTTCTCCATCTATATCCACATAAAATCAATATTTTTCTCATCATATGAATCAATAATTAATTATTCACAAATAATATTACGTAATCACAATATTGACAACCAGTGCGCTTCCCAAGAAAGGGGCTTTCAATAAGAATTTCTTCTTCGCCGCCAAGCAATTAGGTGACCAAACCTCTCCTTAGACATGTAACTTTCTAGACATTGCCAATAATGTTATCTAATAATATTATTCGGATAATATGAATTATTGCTTCGATAATGAAAAATACTTGTAATGACAATTATCAAAACAACAACAATATAAAATATCAACGCAACAATTATTAACTCAATAAAATATTGAATAAAGAATTACCGTAACCATTATTGAGTAGTGCCTTCTTCACGTAAGAATCAATAATTGGTGCAATACCGTATGCGAGCAACAACGCCAGACATCGTGTTTTAACCACCGGGTTTCCAATAAAGTTAATTCGTAATAACTACGCCTGCTTATTTTTAAACAACTTATATTCGCTCGCTTTTTTCATCCAATCGCTTTCCATTATGGGGCCCACACATGGTCAACGCACTGCAGTCATAATAATATTCCCCGACACATTTAATATTCCACGACCAAACTAATATTCTCCAACAACAATGAATATTTTATAACCACTTGCTTATTTTGAAATATTTGCGTATTTTACCCATAACTATCCACATTAATCAAATCCACCCTTACTATTTCAAAATAATAAATAAAGGAAATTCCTTTTTATTTAAAAAAAATTCGGGGTCTTACAAACATACTATAACATATAGCACTGCTTATTGCAGTCAGTACATAACCTAATCACATTGTCACATATGTTCCATAACCATTGAATCACAAATAAACACATATCTAATTAAATTATCTAAGTCCAGATCAATTTCTGAAACATGTCGATCTACCGATAGTTTTATCGGATACTTATCGAGTCTAAGACTCTATATCGAAGTTCAATATCTATTTAGACTATTTAAGTAACAGTCATATTATTCTTAAATGACTTATAATAATTTTTAAACATTTATTATCATTTATCATAAATTTTCAAACATCGAAATTATTATTAAATGATTTAAACATTAAACCATTCTATTATCATTAATATTTAATTAATATTAAACTATTAATGAAATCATTGTCAAAATATTGTAGTAAATTATAATAACTCAAAATACTTTTAAAGTATTAATATTACCCTTAAATGATTTTTAAAAGAATTAAAATCATTTTAAATAATTATCATTAATATTAAAGTATTAATGTATTATTTACCAAAATATTAAAAGTCCTTAATCATACATTAAATTATTTTAATTCATTAATATCCTTTTAAATGATTTTTAAATAGATAAAACCATTTTAAACTACTTTTTAATATAATTATTAAATAAACTTAATATCATTAATTATTAATATCATTAATATTAAATTATTAATGAAATTATCCTTTAAATATTAAAAGTTATATTTTATAACTTAAAATATCTTTAAACAATTTATTATCATTCAAAATGATTTTTATAATATTAAAATCATTTTTAAACTAATTTATTTAGTATAATTATTAAATAACTTTAACATCATTAATAGTAAATAATTAATGAGATTTTCTTTTAAATATTGAAAATTATATTTTATAACTTAAAATATTTTTAAACTATTTATTTTCATTTAAAATAATTTTCCAATATTAAAATCATTTTTAAACTAATTTATCTAATATAATTATTAAATAAATCTAATAGCATTAATGTTAAATAATTAATATTTTTCATGACAAAATATCAAAAGTTATATTTTATAACTTAAAATATTTTTATAACCTTTATATAATTTCTAAATCATTAATTCTATTTTTCATCATTTATTTAATACATTTATTAAATAACTTAAATATCATTAATATTAATTAATTAATGAAATTCATCACAAAATATTAAAAGTTACCAAAAATAACTTAAATTATTTTCTTATACCATAATATAATTTTAAATGATTTTTCATGTATTAAAATTATTTTTAAATAATTTGTTTAATATTATAATTAAATAAATTAAATACTTTTAATATTCCCAAAATATTAAATATTTATGAAATATATTCAAAATAATTAAAAACTAATTTTTTGATTTTAAAATAATTTTTAAGAATTTATTTTGTATTTTTCATAATTAAAAACTAATTTTTCTAATTATTTAATCAAAATAATTGATTTTATAAATAAAGTGTCGCTATAGGTGCTTTAGGCGACAGAACTATCGCTAAATGTGTTCTTGAGTGTTCTTGGGCCAAACCCAAAACCTCATGTCAGTCACGAAGAGCACTAGTTTGACTATCAATAATTCATAACTTGTGATTTTTCTGGAATAGCTTAACAACATATCTTGTAGTTCTAGGTCAATACTACACGTTCTAACAAGAAACAAGACCAAACAACATTAAACAAGTGAGATCCGGGGCTTTAAAAATGTTGTCAGGCCTGTTCTTCATTTTCTGGGTTACCCAGAAATGAAGAACAACCAAGGTACCTATTTTGCAGGCTCTGAATCTATCATTGTGGGCTTACTCTGTGTAATATGAAGATTCCATCATGTGGAATGCATGTCAAAGACCAATTACATAACATAATATAGATATAACATCAACACAGTAAAGAAATTAAAGCCGGTCAAAGTGGTCTCTAAAAACTGTTCTTGAACATTTCTGGAAAACCCAGAAATGTTCATAAGCAGATGGTCAACCCACTTTTGACCTTATATAACTTGAATCCCATTAAGTATATAGGTTCTCTGAAGACTTTAATATAAAGTATTCATATCAGGCTATAACAACAAAACAACAACTGGGCCAAAACATAAAAAATCAGCGAGATCAGAAGCTTTGAAAGGCTTATCGAGCCACATTGAAATCTGGTCACCCAGATTTTCGGGCTTTTAAATGTTCGGTCAAATGACTTTGACCACGATTATCTTACAACTCTGTGCATGATCTGGTCCTACTAAAAGTTTCAGAACACAGACCACATTACAGACTACAAGTAGCAACCTTCAAACAACAAAAATACATAACAACCAAAGATCTAAAGCCTCTGACGTTAGTTGTCAGAAAACAAAAAAATATTTTTCCAGATTTGGAAAATCATCAAATCTGAGCCTCTAGATGTTATGGATCTAACATCTAGCAACCCATATGATTGATTAACACCTTCTATCATATCTTTAAACAACAAACAGCAATAAACAACATGAACCACATAATTTTTTATAAAGCTAGGGTTTATACCTTTAAGCTTTGATTTCTAGAATTTGGGCTTCTGATTTGTTTTGAGTGATGGTGGGGCTCGGTTTTGGGACTGAAATACTTGCCAATTTCGTAGGTGGTAGAGAGAGAAGTTCTAAAATGAATGTGGTGATCAAATGAGGCTTTAATGTAACATTTTCTCTCTCCCAATCTATATATATGTGGGATTCATTGAAGTGGCTAATCAAGTATGGTTGATACATGTTGTTTTAAGTCACATGGGTTTGGTGTAGTAGGTTACCAACTCCCATTCTAGCAATTTTGACAAGTTAGCTTCAAATAATGTAAGAGGGGTAAACTTGTCATTTGGCTTTTCAATTTAATTGCAATCTAGTAACATGGCAAACCCTTAGGGGTTTAACCCTAAGATTTAGCACAAAATTGTAAGATATCAATTTAGGGTTTAAGAAAATAAAAATTTTAGTTTTAACAAAAATGTAATTAGGGTTTCTTAATCAATTATGTTTTTAATTACTTAGTACTTTGCTAATTAGGTTTAAGAGATGCTAATTAACATTACATCCCAATTTAATGATTAGGGTTTACCATAAGCAAATTATGGTTTATAATTTAGAAAAATAATAAGGGTTTATATAACAAAATTAGGGTTTTGAATATTTAAGATTCTCCCTAATTAGTGTTAAGTTTTACTAAATAGTATTTATCTTTCCAATTTAGCAATTAGGGTTTACAATTTACCGATTAGAATATATAATATAAATATTAGGGTTTCTAGAAATTAATATTTCTAAATATTAATTAGGGTTTACCTAATTAATCATAAAATTATATAGCATACATTAATAACACAATTATTTAACAGTCTTGAACTCATACTTGAGTTTCAAAATAGGGTTTCCGAATTTAGTAGTTAGGGTTCTCAATTAATTAGGGTTTCTAATTAATTAGGTTTTCTAAATATAATTAGGGTTTTACCTAATTACTTTAAATTCTGTAATACACGACATAATTGAACCACCATTATCATGCCACACATATACGGTATATATTCATAGCACTGAAAAATCAAAATATAATTAATATTATATTATTATTCTTATTCTTATCTCTTGATTAAAAATCCAAAATTAGGGTTTGGATTCCGTATATCCGATTTATCTCATCATATATAACCTTAATAATTAAGTTAAAAATAAATAACTTAATTAATCTGAAATAAATTCATATAATAAAATAAAATAATAATTATAATAATTCTATAATCATTTCATATATTATTTAAATAATATAATAATCATGTTCTCATGGAAAATAATTAATAAAAACATTTTTATCAGAAATTAATTATTATAAGAATATACTTTATAATAATCAATAATTATAAAATCAAATTATTTGCAAACATTCATGTAATAGATATATTTTTATTTGTTACATAATTACATAAGCTTTATCTTGTACAAATCCTCATCCTTAAAATAATAAAAAAAAATTTATACGCAAAATTTCTGATTTAATTATATAGAAAATTTCGGGTTGTTACAATAAATCTTCCCTTTATGAGGTTACAACATCTAAATAATCAATATAATCCCAGGTCAAACTAACCTTAAACATCTGTGCGAAAACATAAACAAATAAGTCTTAATCACATCAAGTCTTTACAATAACATTCTAAAAAATCAATAACAAGTCTTCATCACTTATTAGCTTTGCCCTTGCCTTTGCTAGTAGAAGGCTCATTATACCTCTCATTCTTAACTGCAATGTTATTATTACGCAAGAGTGAGCATGATTGCCCACAAGTATAAAAAATGAAAAAACAATATATAATAACATGCTAGTGAATCAAAGACTTCTGAAATAAAAGCTCAACTTTTGAATCAAGAATGAATAACAAGAATTCAAAAGATTTCTGAGGGTCATAAGACCTTGAACTATGTCCTAGGTTATCAAGGGTTATACTTGAAACCTTTAACAGTCATAAGACTATGGACTTTTCTTCTCGTACTTAGGGGGATCAGCCCTTAGTACCATACTGTGCACAATATCTTAACGCTAACACATAAGAAATCCCTATACAGGGTTGTTCATCTCAGTTTGACATTAGAGTCCGCACCAAAGGAAGTTTGGTTTGGATAAATCAATAAGGGTTCTGAAATTTAGAACGTTCATCAACTATGGACTAGTCGAATCAAATAGGGGTTCACTAGTCTAACAAGGTTCAACAATAAATGATAATTAGATTGAATAATAATCTCAAGAGGTATAGAATAGAACAAATATTGTATAACAGAATCATACTTTGAAAAGATAATTAATCTTTAATATAACAATTGAACTTGGTTAATAATAATGAGAATAACTTGAATAATGATAACAAGTAGGGTTAGGAATCTTGCCTCGTGCGTAGATTACACGTTAATTAAACACGTTCCTTGAATTAATCCTACATATCATTTCCATTCACAACTATAGTCAATTATAACGTAACTAGTCATCACCAGTTCATTCTCTTTGTCTAACTTTGATTATGACCATACTTAGTCAAATTACTACATTCATTGTCACATAATTTACATCTCACGAGCAATAAGCTAACTATGCATTCAATCATTCAATTTACATATAAATGTGTTGTTGACATGTTAAGAATTTATTTTAACACCTCATTATACATTTAACCTAATTTTATGTTCATTAGATTAAGTTACTATCACATTGCTAGACTTGAACATTTTAAAAATTCATTTATGGACCATTCTGCTAAGTGGTGTTACGGCGCCACGGCTAGGCTTATTCTTGGCGGCCATGGCGCATGATCATTGGTGCTACTACGTGACAAGCATTTAAGTCATAAAGCATGGAGTTGGCGCCATGCACGCGGCGAGACTCGATTTCGATTCTATATAGCGCCCCCAAATCCGGGTATCTTCCAACCCGACAGATGGTGCTATACTGTACAACATTCATACATTCATTCAATTGAAAAGTCTCAAAGAACGAACATAACCTCTATATATTTAAAGTAATATTTATATTTCCCAAGTTCTATACCCGTTACAAAGGTTCTTTGTCATAATATCGCTTACATTACAACAATAGACCTATACTATTATTACAAGACGACAGTAATCGCCTTTAGCTTTTTTCCTTATCCTTTTTCGATCCTTCTGGACATTCGGTCTTAGCCGCATTCATATGGTTCAAGCAATAGTGAGCATAACTAGCTCAAAGAAGTATAACAATTTAATAACAACATGCTTGACACATACAAATTGTATATCTTCGATAACTGAACAATAGTTATGAAGTACAATTGATAACTCAAAATAGCACTTCATCTTTTCTTTCAAAATGTTTTACAATAACAACAATATTTAGTAAAACATTCACTCCGGTCAGAGACCTCGAGTATTCATTCTTTATTGAAAAGGATAACCCTAAGCAAGTCCGTAAGTCTGATATTACTTACGAGCACTTCTAGGTGATCAACCTATTGTACTCTATGTTTATCAACACTACATCCATTAAACGATGCACGCGTTTAAGCATTTAGGCAACCTCACGCGTGCGCTCATTTTACCGAAAAAAACATTTGTTTAACATTTCAATCTTCTTTTGAAAACCATATCAAGTAGTTGACAAAAGATAGCAACATTTGATAATACATGAATAGATTATCAATAAATCAAGTCTAGCCAAAGGAATTGGCTTCAACTTCAACATACTTCAATTCATGCGAAAAAATACATGAATCTCAAAAACTTGTTCAGATTGAACTGAGACAAGAGTTAGAATACTTGCCTTTAGCGTCTGCTACGATATTTTAACTTTATGTTCAAGTCGTTCAAGTCTCTACAATACATGATCACATAATGCCTTACATTAGGTTACATATAATCAAGTATGTATATGACTATATCATACCCTTCATTTCAATCTAATTGTGTATTAAATTATGTTACTATTCGTTTTGGTTTATCATTACCCTTGCATTATATTTGACTAGGTTACCTCAACCTTTATACAACATCCTTAAGGTTTAACAATGTTACATTACATTCCTTAAGTTGTGTTTACTTCCTTTTCTTTTCTTTGTACTTAGAAACATTCATTACTATTTTTGTTCTGAGACTGGCACTGCGGCGCCAGCTTTATACCTACATCTCGCGCTGCGACGCGAGATCTTAATGTCATTGTCCTGCACTTGGCATTGCGGCTGAGTCATTATTAATGGCGCGTTGCTGCGGCGCCACTCTCCGAGGTTTTAGTATCGTTTGTTCATGGCTGCAATATACAATATATACTATAGTTTACGTTATGCGGCGAACTCTTGCAGTGTGCTTTCATTCGCTTTCCGCCATGCCGCCTAGTAGGTTTTTTTGCATAGGGTTGGCGCCATACCAACTCTGTGCACCAGATACCAAATTCAGTTTGTGAATTTTGTGAATTTCACGGACAAATAACTTCTTCCTTATAAGTCCGAATTGGCTCGTTCAAAAGCCTACGGTTCACAAATGACGTAATCTAAATGATCATTCAAGAATTTTATCTATTTGACTTCGTTTGCTAAAAATTCACCTATTGGTTCATTTTTAACGAAAACGATAAACGTTCGTGAACATTCAACGCTCGTTTCTTCGTTCTAAGTCAGAATCCGGTCATTTTTGAGTCCGCAACTCTTAAATGCCAAATATGACTTGTCTCCATTGGAAAACAATGGTTCCGAGTTCAAACACAAAATTTGACTTCCATTCCGAGAATTTTACGAATTCAACGATTATCGTCCAATCGTACAAATTTCGGCAATTCTTCCTTCTTATGATTTGTTCAACATTACAAATGAACTTCATTCATCATGTGAACATTTAACATACTTAATACAACAACTTAGATTCATTGTTGGATTTTGACTTATTCTTCATAAGTTTATAACTTGTCAACTATAAACTACTTAAGATTTCATTATTAATGACTTATGACAAGTTAAAGTTTCTTAAACATCATTTCTTATATATTCTTAACATATAACTTAACTTAGGTATATATGATACATATGATCATATAAATTCTTTTACATTCATATCATTTCTCTTAATTAGCTCCTTACAAGTTCATATTATTTTCACATAAGTTTATAACTTATGCTAGTTTAAATGACTTATTACCAACTTAATTGGCTTAAGTTCATTACTTACTCATTCATGTTTCTTAATCCAACTTTTCTTATCATCCTATCATAGTAGAGATAGAAGATAATTGAGAAGAAGTCTTACGCTTTTGAAGTCTTGGTAATGTAGCTTTCTTCTACTTCTTACTTATGGAAGTAACTTATTTGTGACTTAAACTCTCTAAAACTTAAGCACTTTGTGATGTCTAGATTATTTGAACAACTAACAAATGGCTTGTAAGCCTTCTCTATTTATAGATTTTGCAAAGCTAGGGTAGTTTAGTCATTAAACCATCCCACATCCTCAAGCCACCTCCTTACTATTCATTACTTGCAAGGCACAAAACCCATCCTTTGCTTGGTCATTACTCATTTAACTTGGTCATTAATTCAAAGTCTTGGTCACCACATTACTTGGTCATTACTTATCTTGATCACCCCTTATATTGGTCATCACACATTAACCATATTAATATGGTTTTGCCCCTTGAGTATTAATTCATTGGACTCTAGCTTGGGCTTGGATTAAATAAATCCTTGGGCTTTGCATTAATAAACACTAGCTTGTTCATTAATCACTTATTGGGCCTCTTCCTTTAATTCACTTGGACTTATATTAATTCTTATCAATCTTTCCAAGTCCATTAACATTTCTTAATACATATACATATAGTTTATATATTATTTTCGTATTTTAATTCATATAGAATTTATATACGATATTTCATCCTTCATACAAACTCGTATAATACTTCGTATTATACTCGTTTTCATTACTTTGTACAATACCAAGTATCATACAATTATTAATTATTCTTTAACACTTCGCTTTACTTAACGTTTATAAATTAAGTCCACAAGCGAATTATTACATTTTCCATAACTAGATTTTTATTACATAATCCATCTTACCTTGTTATTCCATCATTGCGTATTTCTCGGAAACTCAAAATTATATCCCGAGCAAATACCGATGAATAGTGTTTTTTGGAAAATTTCTAGGAAAACTTTTATTTTTGTCTTGGAAATTCAAACACTTTAATTCATCCACGTAGCTCAAATACTACGATATTCTAACATCAATAGGTTATACAATGACAACCAATTTGATTTTATTATTATTTAATTTAATAAAATCATTTTACAATAAGATCCGAATTTCTCGGTCGTTACAAGTTCTGCAATTCGTGAAAATTGCAGAACTTGGTCAACAAAACTCTAATCAACTTATTTTTACACGAATTTAATTATACCCAAACATTATAATACACATATAACTATTACTTAACCCTTCTAGCATGCTTTTAACATGTTATAACACATATTTTGCATAATCAAAACATATAATTTATTGTTCTTAATTTTCTAGAGAGTTTTTAATACAAAACATGAAAATCAACATTAAGGGTTCATTATAACACCAAATCTGTTTATTTGGAGTTTGATTCCTTCATTTTAACATGCATAATTATGTACAAGTAAAAATTTATGATATACCATATGATTGACGTATCAAATTTGGTACGTAAGGCCATATGGCCATATTTAATACTCTGTAATTTTGTAGAAAGTATATACGACATGTTTTATGAAACTGATGATATGGTTTATGCAATATATATAATCAAATACGATTTGATAACATTTATCATGTAATCAACGCATAATTGTTACTCCCTTTTTCCACTACAAAGCTTTTACAGAACATAAAAGCCATTTTTATTGAAAAACTTAAACAACGTAATAAAAATTGGGTTAAAGGAATTACCTAGAGCGTAGAGTATAGATTAGTCGGCTTAGATGCTTTTCAATTCCTTACTCTCAATCTCCTTCACAATCTCTAAATATTTTCTCTGACAATTTATCTCTGTATTTCTTTGCTAGACTTAGAACAATAAAGAAAATAAGAAGACGTATAACTTTTATAAAAGAAACTGAACGCAAAGTGGTCAGTTAACCCAATCATGGGTTAACTGTTATTAACTCCCCATAAGGCTTCGTTTGGTTAGGTTTAATTGGTTCAAAATTATTAAATTTAATAAATCTCTTATACTATAGTTTAAATCTTGTCACACCTTTACACAATAATTCAAATATCTTATTTAATTTAATTTAAATAAAATATAATAATTTATCATTAATTAACATCGTCACGTAATAAATTTCTTATTTATTAATTATGTCAAATTATTAAATCTTGAATTAATTATTACATTTATTAAAATAACATTATGCTTAATTAAATATTTCATTTAATTTAATAAGCTCACATAAATACATACTTGAATAATAAATATTCTCCACATTAATTTAATAAGTATAACACATATAATTAAATTAATCTATCACAATTGCATCAATTACTTATTTAATCTAATAATTAAATCATCGAAAATATTTATTTAATCCAATAAATATTAAAATGAAATTACAAAAATCTCATTCATCACATTTTCCCCCCTTAAAAGAGTTTTATCCCCGAAATCACGACTCAATAAATTCGACCCGTTACATTCTCCCCCCCCCCCTCCCTTACAAAGATTCTGTCCCCAGAATCACTTACATATAATTTAAGTAAATAAATGAGGTAATTCTTCATCATATTCTCTTCGAGTTCCCACGTAGCTTCTTCACAGATTGTGGTTCCTCCAAATTACCTTAATGTAGGGTATTACTTTATTTACGAGAACTTGTTCTTTTTTTGTCGACAATTTGAATAGGAATTTCTTCGTAAGATAAGTCTTTTTTTTCAAAATGTAGGGTTTAGATTCAATTACATGCCTATAATCGGCTTTGTAGGGTCGTAAAAATGTAAAACATGGAAGACGTTGTGGACATTCTCGAGTGATGGAGGTAAGGCTACCTCATACGCGACTTCTCCGATTCTTTACAATACTTCAAATGGTCCAATGAATCTTGGGCTTAATTTCCCTTTCTTTCCGAACCTAATCTTTCCCCCAAATCCGGGTACTTAAATTTCACGGGATTTGGTGTTCACTGTACAAATATCATCCATCTATCTACCCATAATAAATGCAAACCATGCAATAGATAGAAATAAATCCTCATAAATCCTCCCCTTATTGGGTTACAACATCTAAATAATCAATACAATCCCAAGTCAAACTAACCTTAAACATCTGTGCGGAAACATAAACAAATAAGTCTTAACAACATCAAGTCTTTACAATAACATTCTAAAAATTCAATAATAAGTCTTCATCACTTATTAGCTTTACCCTTGCCTTTTGCTAGTAGAAGGCTCATCATACCTTTCGTTCTTAACTTCAATGTTATTATTACGCAAGAGTGAGCATTATTGTCCACAAGTATAAAAAATGAAATAACAATATATAATAACATGCTAGTGAATCAAAGACTTCTGAAATAAAAGCTCAACTTTTGAATCAAGAATGAATAACAAGAATTCAAAAGACTTTTTAGGGTAATAAGACCTTGAACTATGTCCTAGGTTATCAAGGGTTATACTTGAAACCTTTAACAGCCATAAGACTATGGACTTTTCTACTCGTACATAGGGGGATCAACCCTTAGTAGCATACTGTGCACAATATCTTAACACTAACGCATAAGAAATCCCTATACAGGGTTGTTCATCTCAGTTTGACATTAGAGTCCGCACCAAAGGAAGTTTGGTTTGGATAAATCAATAAGGGTTCTGAAATTTAGAACGTTCATCAACTATGGACTAGTCGAATCAAGTTTAAGCAAACTCAAACTCTAATGTTATTGGAAATTCTCCATTTGTTGATTCATTCTAACTTGTTTACAGTTAAGCAAGTTTCTTAAAGTTCAGGAATTTCATTTCTAATATTATAAAACTTGAACCTAGCTTATTTTACTGTTCAAGCAAAGGCTAACTATTTTATTCATTTTATTGAATACTTATGCTCTATAGTTATTTCAAGCATGAGTTAGATATGTACAATCAGTTCATTTATGATTCTCAAATGTTCCAAGTTATGTTGTTATTAAACAACTGTTGTATTATCAAGTATTGTTGATTCAACTAGTTCCCTAGTTGATGATCATTAAACTTCAATTACCTTTGAAAGCTTATCCAAACCAAACTTTCTTTGGTGCGGACTTGTACTCTAAATACTGAGATGAACAACCCTATGTATAGGGGTTTACGCTTAGCGTTGAAATGGTTATGCACAATACATTGTACGAAGGATTGACCCCCCTAAGTACGTGGAGTCCTTATAGTCATATGACTGTTAAAGTAAAAGTTGAAAGATTACTTATAACTGTGGACATGGTTCATGGTTATTCGACCCTCAGTAGTATATTTAAGAATGTTAATAGAACATATCATTCAGTTATATTGAGCCTATGAGTTCGCAAGTATTGAAATGTTAATAGAACATATTATTCAGTTCTATTGAGCCTATTATTTGGTAAATGTTGTAAAGATATTTATTTTTATCTCAAGTGAGCTTTATTTGCTCACTCTTGCATATTTATACATTTATTGCAGCTATGAATGAGAAGGTAGATAAACCTACAACTAGCAAAGGAAAGGGAAAAATGTACAAGTGATGAAGACTTGTAATTTTGTTTTATCATTGATGATAGACTTTTAATAATGATGTAATGTAATAATTTTATTTTCGCACTTGAATGATTGTATTAAAGGTTAGAGAACCTGAGAGATAATGTTTTTATTTAAGTAATCCTGTATGGGCAGGTTTTTATTATTCAATTTATTATAATTGGGTAGCTAGATATGAATGTTTTGATTACATGAATACCAAATCTTGAGGTAATGAAGTACCGGGATTTGGGGGTGTCACATCAAAAATAATTCCCGAGCAGAAATGCGTTAATAGTGTTTTTCAAAAAATTTCTCGGAAAGTTATTTTTCATCTTGGAAATTCAAACACTTTAATTCTACCACGTAGCCAAAATACTACGACGTTTCGATATGTCTAGGTCATAGAACGACCTTCAAATAGCTTACTCCCATAAATAATCAATTAAATTCATTTAATCCACATAATCAAATAAAAATTTAATTCTCGTAAAATCCAATTTTTCTGGGGCATTACACTCTTCCCCCCTTATAAGGATTTTATCCCCAGAATCTCGCTACAATTATATATACTAATGAGGAAAATTTTTTCATCATTTTAAACTCGAGTTCCCACGATGCTTCTTCGGCATTGTGGTTCCTCCAATCCACCTTTACCGAAGGTATTATCTTGTTTCACATGACTTGTCCCTTCCTATCCGTAATCTGAGTTGGTATCAACTTGATCTTCTCTTCATCCTGCATCCACATCTTCATTCACTTGCATTCCTCGTTACCTAGTTACACTTACTTAACTCGTTCCGTTATCATGGATTGAGTTTACATTGTGAATAACATTTCTACCACCTCATTCCGTAATTTAACTTCTAACTTCGTTTTCGCCATTTCCGTGATTAACTCATTCTGAGTTGTTAACGTTGACAACTTTTCCCCCACTTTTCTTATTTAACGCATTAGCTGCTACTTTTACCAACATGTATGACATAACATATCACAGTCGTAATCTCTTATCCATTCTAATCAACTTATCTACTTCATACTCAACTCCTTCTGTGTGAAGATATATTTCAGACTCTTATAGTCTGTGTATATCTCAGACTTCTTCCTTAATAAATACTATCTTCAGATTTTTTTTAATTTAAAAACTATAGCTGCCAATTATAGATCATAAGTAGGATATACCTTCTCATAATCCTTTAACTGGCGTGATGCATACATAATGACCTTGTCATGCTACATGAGCACGCAATCTCGTCATCTATGCGAAGCATCGAGATACACTACAAAATTCCTCGTATCATTTGATAAAGATAATATAGGTGCCTTACTTAACCTCCCTTTTAGTTCCTAAAAACTATTTTCTCACTTCTCATTCCAACATACTTATCAATAACATATACTAAAACCTGTAAATCTTTTAAGCTAAAATTCACACTTAGTGAATTCCGTACCTAACTTCTCCCTCTGTAGTGTTTCTCACACTATCTTTAAATACTCAACGTGATCTTCTGACGACATAAAATAGACTAGAATATCACCAATGATCTTTACAACACACTCATCCAAATATTATTTGAACACTCTGTGACGCTAATGGTACTTTCAACCATAGCACCTCACAAGAGTACCTATCAGCTTACCACCAACTTGCTTGGCGCCCCTTACGAGAAGTCTAACTTCTACATATTAGTTAACCCAAACGACATAACCAAAAACTCGTCATAACTATAACGAGTTCTGAACATCGTCTTAGGTACCTCCTTCCTTCTTCTTTACTTTCAACTGACGATACCCCGCACACAAATCTATCTTAGAAAAATACTTTACCCCTTACAACTGATCAAATAGATCATCGATCCTGGCATTGGGTATTTACTCTCAATCGCTAACGTACTCCCCTTACGATAGACGATACGTAAACGTAACAACTCATCCTCTTCCTTAACATCCTCCTAACTTGTGTCATGGTTAGACAACAAGAGCATCGCGGTGCTTTATTACCGTAAATTACTACCTTGAGTTTTCTTAGGATTATGACAATTAGGGGATATATGACCCTCCAGTCCACAGTTATAATAAACTGATTTCCCTTTAAGACAGACTCCTAGATGAGTCTTTGTGATGCCCCCAAATCCGGGTCTCTTCTAACCCGACATATGGTGCTACACGGTGCTACAGTTCACACAAACATTCAATTGAAATACCTAAAAAGAATGAATATGTCTATATATATTCCAAAACAATATTACCATTCCCCAGGTTCTTTATAACCGTTACATTTGTTCTTGTCATAATATTAAATAATATCGTTACAAACATATACTATTACATAGGTAATCTACATGTTCGCCTTAGCTATCCCTTTATCCTTGCCGAATCCTTCGGTTCGTTCGGTCTAAGCTGCATTCATATGGTTCAAGCAAGAGTGAGCATAACAAGCTCAGCAAGTACAACAATTTATTTTATACAACAAGCTTAAAACATAAGATCGTATATCTTCAATAACTAGATAATATTTACGAAGTACTATTAATAATTCAAAATATCATTTCTTTTCCTTCAAAACGTTTTACAATGACAATATTCAGTAAAATATAAATTTAGGTCCAAGACCATGAGCATTTCATAGTTTCTTTGAAAAGGACATCCCGACACTAAGTCTGTTAGTCCGGCATAGCTTACGAGCACTTCTAGGTGATCAGCCTATAGTACTCTATGTTGATCAACACTACATTCATTAAACGTGTGTGCGTTTAAGTTGTGGCAACCTCACGTGCCCATCGAATACTCGATGAAAATACATTTGTTTATTCATACACAGGCTTACCTTGAATCCGTACCAAACAATTGGCGTTGGATAGCGCTATCAATTCTATATGGAAAACATGTAAAGAAATCAATTAACTCTTCAAGATTTAGCCTAGCCGAGGTACAACTGGCATCAACCCTTTAGTAAAATAATTTATGTAACACCCCAAAATCCGGTCTACTTTCATACCCGGACTCCGTGCATCACGATCCCATCTCCTTCCAAACACACATCATTATATAGCTAAATATAATGACATACATTCCCAAATTCAAGGTTCTCGAAACCTTATAACCTCTTTCATTACAAATAATGATAATTACATTATTCTTTACATCTTACACGGGTGACTTTCATCCGCCACCAAGGATTCATAACTGCTCATTAAACTAGTCTACAGTTTAATTCTATCATTCTATGTTACAAGTCTTCAATTTCTCTTCACGCACATTCATATACTGAATGGCACTTCGTTTGGACACCGATCAGCTTGATCTTTACGGGATCCTTAAGTTCTTTCTAACATCGTACGCTGAAAATGTTTTCATTTAAAGCAAGTATGAGAATTCAATTGCCCAACAAGTCATAACAGTTTGAACAAACAAGTTCAAGAGTTTAAACATTCTTCAGAACTTCGATAATTGAACAAAGGTTATGAAGCAGCTTGAATAATAGGAATAAACTCGATTCCTATCATCTTAAAACCATATTCACTTTCACTTTGAAATACTTTCATTCCTCTACCTTTTTCATACACATCTTGTTTGGCTAGAATCATTAGCGCAGACTTAACAATAACGGTTCATGTATAAACAGAACATTCTTGAATTGAACAGCTCAATCACAGAATAGTTCATCTCATAGAAACACTGAAGTGCTCACATTGTGGCACAGGACCTCATACATTCTACCACCTTGTACAAATATCACACATTCGCACATAGACATAACTTCTCAAGTTCAACATCTGAGAAGTTTAAGAAACTAACATTCATGTAATATGAATGAAGTTAGGAAACTTGCCTTACGCATAGCTACATCTTACGATGAACTGCTCATTCCAAATCCCTATATAACACATAAGGAAATAACACGTACACCAATTAGTCATATACTTGACTTACGCATTGGTTTACTTAACTTTACTTCCTAAGGTTTGCACTCTTGTAAAATAAGTTTACGCGACTAACTTCCCTTACCAGTTTACGGCTTCATGGCATACAGAGATGTCTTACTCAAAACATTCATCATCTTTGATGATTTGCATTCTTATCTTCTTCTTATAACTTCTATAGGACTCAGCGTACATCGCTTCTCTGCTAGTAGTCCATATGGTACTCTGAGTGGTTTCCCACAAACAACCAACAAATAAGTTCCCGTCTCATCTACACTGCCCACACAGTGAGTTAGATCGGTTGCCAGTATTGTATATACCTTCTCTCTCTGAAGGAATTGTTTAGCCCAGCTCCTATATGTCAACCATCAAAGGTTACGATTGTACCACAACCTAACTTCTCTTAACTTATACGAACTATTAAACTATAATGTTCGTTAATTCAACTTCTACTTCCTTGTGGCTTTCTGGCAATGAAATGCCATGCCTCAGGATTCATTCATTATTATCTAAGTCATACAGTCTTTTGTATACTTGGAACGATCGTTCAATGTCAGTACAATGAGGTCATAGCTTTAAACATTTTATATAAACTTTTTCATACCTTACAACGTCCGGTTCATTCAACTCGGAATATTATCCAAGTTATACTTATTAACTCAGCTTTTTAACATTATATGTTATTATCTTTAACTCAGTTTCTTCACTGTTCACGGTTAAATCTTAATCTTCATTACCTTATAGTCAAACCATACACGGAGTGTAGGTTCTGCCCGTTTAATAATTGCGTACCCTCAACCCTCATGTTGGCTAAAATGTTAAACGCTTACATTCATTCTAAAATTCTCTATCCGACTCATACTCGGACTTTCATTAATCTTATTACCGTTCGCTACGGCTTTTTATGAAAATACATATCTTACTTATTACCTTCGTCAACGTCTAAGTCATACAATCATTGTACACTTAGAACGTTCGTCCGACGCGAATATGATTCACAAGAATCGTTTACGTATTCGACGTTTACTTTATTCGTCTCTTAACCTCTCACTCAACCTTTACTTAAGGTTTCAATTTCCTTCATTCGTTATCCAACCCATGAACCACGTCTAAACGCCTTATACTTATCTCTCTTTGTGACATCATAACATCAAACTGTTATACATCATCCTCACCACTCAACGTCTAAGGAATCACCATCATACCAATCCCACACGTTCGATTCATCGCGACTACGGTCCCCGGATATCGGTTACGTAATCTAGCGTTTTTATTCTTCGTCTTTTAATCCCGCTAAATCTTTCCGTTCAACCTTTACTAAAGGTTTAACTTGATTGCTTAAGAGTTATTTTAGGTGAACTATATGTTCATACTTCTTTCTTGCACATCCCCCAGTATCTAAGAAATAAAAATCTCATTTACGGCATTGCCTCAAGACCGCATTGTTCCTCTTCCTCTCTCGTACACATGACCTTCATCGTCCCCTTTTCCTTGGTCCAGCGCAATGCGCTAAACCCTCATCGTTACCTCTCGCGCTGTGGCGCCACTCGCTAGTAGATTATGGTTTGAGCTTGTATTTGCATTTCCTTCTCAAAGCTCACGATCGGTCTTGCTGCGCCGAGCCTAAACCCTAGAAAAATTTCTAAGTCTTGTATTAAGTTTGAGATACGTACTTCCCGATCTCATAACTTCTTCGCTATAACTCGGAACGAGGTCGTTCCAAAGCCATTATCTTCCTTATCTTACATACTTCAATGCCCCTTGGACAGAACTTTGTTCTGAATCCGTTAACGTGCCATTCAATTGGCTTAATCTTCCCTCTTCGTTCATTTTTACGCTTTTAACATTCTTCGCTCGTTCGTCCGTAATTCAGTCATCTGAACTCGGAACTCGTTCGTTCTTGAGTCAAAGACTCACGTTTTCTATATTCTCTTATATTCTTATGAAACCCTACACGTTCGGGTTCATTTATTAACTTTCTAATTCTCGTTCGTCTTTTATGAAAATTTCGTCATAACTTCGTTATAGCTAAGTTTTAATCCGTTCTTCATGAACGTTTCTACCGTTCCTAACCAAGCAATAAGCAACTAACTTATACGCGATGGTTTTAAACTTGCCCATCAACAACAATTATCCTACGATGGTTTTAAATTTGTCCATCAACAGCAATTATCCTACGATGGTTTTAAATTTGTCCATCAACAACATTCTTTGTATTCTTCGCGTGTTCTTCGCGTTCTTCGTTCGTTCTTCAATTTTAATCGATATTTTGGATTACGATTCCACTTTTTCTTGGAATTTGATGTTATAGAACATCATTCCTTACTTATTTCACCTACTCGTTCATATAATTCATTCAGATCGCTCAAAATCCTTACGAATCTTATACTTCCTTAAGAAATTTATAAACTAAATTTCTATTTCTTATTTCTTTATTTTCTCATGATTTCAACCATATGAAATCATTCTTAACATCATATACTCCTTATCTTCATTAAGTTATGTTTTAAACATATTAAACTTAAAAAAAAATTAGAAGAGACTAGGGTTCGGATTACCGTTCTTCTTTAATCTCCTTCCGTCGGACAAAGCGTGCACTCGGGCAAACTTTTTGTAACAACCCGATATTTTCTGTATAAATAAATCAAAACTTTTGCATATAATTTTTTTTTTATTTTAAGGATGAGGATTTGTACAAGATAATGTATATATGTATTTATGTGGTAAATAAAAATATATTTATTACATAAATATTTACAAATAATTTTATTTTAGAATTATTGATTATTATAAAGTATATTCTTATAATAATTAATTTTATAGTAGAAATGTTTTATTAATTATTTTCCATGAAAATATAATTATATATTATTTAAATAATATATGAAATGATTTTTAGAATAATTATAATAATTATTTTATTATATGAATTTTAGTATAGATTAATAAGTTAATTATTTTACCTTAATTATTAAGGTTTAATATGGTAGATAAATCCGATATGGAATCCAAACCCTAATTTTGGATTTTGATTAAGGAATAAGAATAATAATATAATATTAATTATATTTCTCGAAAGATATAAATATGTCTTGTTTGTGTATATTGACAATACACTACTAGAAAATCGACTTTATAGCTACTGATTAGTAAATGATCGTCGCCATAGAACCCGTCAGTGTAAAGCCTATAACGACGGTCTTTTGGCCTATAGCGACGATCACCACCCACAAGCCCTAGCTATAGGTCATGGCAAAATCGTGTATTTCCTCTTTACTAATCTGTCATTTGAGAGTTATTACTACGGCCACCATAGCTATAGATAGATGTCTATAGCGACGCCGCGACATGACGTCGCTATAGGGATGTGTTTTATAGAACACTATCGACCGTAGCTATAGCCTTTTCATATTTAAAAAAAAAATTAATAATGCAGATGTATTCAACAAACACAAATACAATATAAAATAAAATATAAAAATATTATATACATCATTTAAAATCATTCACATTACAACATTACAAGCATCACAAACAAGTACATTGTCCACCTCGTTAACCATAAACTTGCATATTTGCCAGGACAAAGCCTTGTTCATGTAATCCCTTGAAGGAGGAGTCCAGATGGGGTACTCCAGAAGCTGTGGTCCTAAACATCATATCAAGTCCAAGTGAGCCAACTTGAGGCATGCAATTCATCATAATCTCATATCTTCCCTGAACCAAAATACTATGCAAGTATGCTCAGTTGATCAAAGTTCAAACATTTTGTAAGTGCACTTCAGCTTATTGTTGTTGGTTTATCGCTTCCTAATTACTAGACAAAAAGCGATAACTCAAAGTCTTTGTTACTACCAATAGCTTTCTTTTACAAGTAATGCAACAACACAATCGGCTTACATACATACAAAAGCATATGCATCTCGATACTCTTACATGTCATTCGCATATAAAGAATTACCTTGGGCATAACATGTATATCTTTCATTTATTTGGTTTGGAAGCCAATTTCTAAGAATCCAATTCCCATCTCCTCTTGCCACAACTTTGACTGTTAAAAAAGTAGCGTGTGAAGGCAATTGACCGGTTTGATAAAACTTGTTAGAATTAGAATATTAAGTATCTCTACTTTTTGTAAAAAACTAGTTTAAGAAGACTTGTTCAAGCAACGACCTTCACGGGATACATTTACTCATCTTCAAGTTTGGGACAAACCTGGTAAACGTGTGAATTAACCTCAACACGAGTTTGATGAAGAGTTTCAAGAGGTGCGCCACTAAGCTCAAATTGACCACCAGGTTCTAGAGATATATCTAGATGGCAGTTCGCAAACAAAATAAGCAATAGAAGCAACAATTTACCTGTTTGAGTCCAATAATGTTGTCACCTTCCATAATTTTATCCCAATCAAATCTCTCAGAAATATCAAAGAGCAACTCAGATATCTGTTCGTACTTCATAAGTCGTAATGTTCCAGACTCAAAACCAAACTTTTCATGTTCCCTACCTATTCTACAATAACAACTTAAGCCAATATTAAAGAGAGAGAGAGAGTGTTGCTTCTAACCAACATATAAATTTTCTGCATTAGAACTATATGGTGCAACATGACGAGGGAATTGAAAACACTAAAATGGAATTCTAGTTTTGTGGGATAACATGTCTAATTTGAAGACAATGCTAAACCTACCATCAACCTCCAACATTAGTAAGCAGCTATGATATTGTAAACTCTACCCTGAGAAACAGAATAAAAGACTACATAGAAATTACTGAAAGGTATAGGAACCTCCAATAAAATAACTGGTAAGACCTGTCTGTCATATATCATACTAAAACAAATACTAGCAACTGTTAGTATTTTCCATTTGAAGCTAAGATTTAAGACACATAGGATAGACTGAAAAAAAATATCTAAAAATATTCAAAGCTTAAGGTACATCATTACTTTATAATGTAAACAACCCGTCATCACATAAAATTGCCAAATGAGAAACTGCATATGCATGTAAATATCTCAAAATTCCTCAGAAATATCCAAGAAGGTGGAGTGTCTTACAAACATATATTCATTTCACATAACAATTAAAACCTAAAACCAATATTACATATTACAGATATATATTCCATTGTATTAGACCATCATCAGCAGGTTGAATCATAATATCAAACCTTGCTACCAATAACTGGAGAATCTTCCTCATCCATGCCCTTGCTTTGTGTCTCCTTGCTATTTACAGCAACCTGACTTAGCAAATAAAGTGAATGTACCATTATTATTCCATCACTATCGAATATATGAGTATTGAGAACTAATCTAAAAATGACAAACTTAAATCCCAAACAACTGCCTACAGAAACCTACAAATTCAAAGATTTAACACTACCAAATAGTTCAAATTAAGCATCCAATTCACAAAATTTGACCATAATTATACAATTATTATGCAAATGTTATTAACACTGCCAGCATAAGAGAACTCAATTTAACAAACAACTTGTTCAGAATATGTCAGCATACATGAATTACATGAGTCAGACTAATAAAAACAAAAAGGAAAATGACAATATCAACATAAAAATTTAAAAAGAACACCCTTAACTCAATTAAAAAACCCTAAGATTAATAAAAAGAACACCCTTAACTCAATTAACTCATTAAAACCCTCAATCAAACAATATAAATATAAAAAGAACACCAAAACTAGTGCATGAAAAATGTCTAACCATCTTGGGGCATGAGAGGATAATCCGAATCACTAAGATTAATAAATTAGTCCCAATCTTTAGTCTGCTGTAATAATACCGCAACGACATGAAGCGTCTGAGCAATCATCGTAGGACCCTTATAGGTAACAGATTCGAAACATAGGTAAGCCCAATTAAATGGCCTTCAAAGACCCACAATCAAGTACGCAAATTGAGGCGACTTGGGAGGCCGACTCAGATGGGAATCTAAATCGGTGGACTTGGAATTGGAAATGAAGAAGAAGTTGACTGTGTTGAAGAAGAGTCGGATTCGGACTGGTGGGTTAGGATAAGAGAGAGAAAAAGAGAGAGAGAGAGAGAGTGGAGATGAGAAAGAAAGGCATTATCAGACATTTTTTATGGGAGAAATACGAATGAGAGAAATCACGAATGAAGATAATTTGGGGGAAAAATTGGAGCGAACATACTGAAATAATTTGGGGGATAACGGGAGGTTTTTCTTAAAAAAAAATCTCTACACCGACGGTTCCGTGTCGACCGTCGCTATAGATACCCTATATCGACGATTTCGTGCTGACCGTCGCTATAGCTCGTCGCTATACGTCAAATTTTTAGTAGTGATAATTGGTCAATTATGATATTTCACGCTAAAATCTTAGAATTATTGATAAACCCTAATTCAAAAGTCAATTTCGACTTTAAGTTTTGGTTGAGTCATTATGTAGTCGTGATGCTGTGATAATGTGTCTAATGACAAGTATTATATATTTTTATATTAGTCAGGAAAAACCTAATTTTCTAAATTAGGAAACCCTAATTAGCTAGAAACCCTAATTTGTAAATTAATAACCCTAATTTGCTAAATTGGTAACCCTAATAGTTATTTCAAGCTAAATACTAATTAGTGGACATTAAAATCCTAATGTTCATGTATAATGTAATTAGAAAATTAAACACGATTAAGAAACCCTAATTTGCAAAAATTAGAAACTAATATTATTTATATTTTTTGCATGAAACTCTAATTAGTAATTTTAAAAACCTAATTACTTATTATAAACCCTAATTATTTAATGATCAAGGTTAATTATGATTAGTAAATTTTAAACAATCGAATTAGAAAACTAATTATATTTAGTAAACTCTAAATTATATTTTTTTTTTGGAAACTAAATTGTTATTTATTTTATTAAATCCTAATTTTGGAAATCCTAGAATTTTGCTTTTAAAACCTAAAATGGTTCAAACCCTAACCCAAACCCTAAACCCTAAGGGTTTGACAAGTTACCATTTTGCCATTAAAAATAAAAACCAAATGACGCTTTTACGCTTAGTTGCATTATTGAATCTAGGGTATAGGTTTTGATATATGGTGAAGTTGTTCACCAAACCAACCACCCCATGTGACCTTATATCTCCAGTAAATCAAGTAATCTCAGCCAATTTATGCATCCAACATCATATATATATAGATTGGAGAGAGAGAAAATTCATTTGTTAGCTAACTTTTGGCACAAACACTCAACTCATCTCTCTCAAGCTCACACCTCCGAAATATACTAGTATTTCAGTCCCACAACCAAGCCCCACGAACACCATAACCAGATCAGAAGCCTAGAATCAAAATATTTTCAAAGAAGGTATAAACCCTAACTTGAAAATCTGTCCAATGATCCTTTGTTAGATGTTGTGATTCAGTGTTAAAATATGTTGTTAGTAGTATATAATCATGATCTGGGTTGCTAGATGTTAGATCCATAACATCTAGAGGCTCGGATTTGGTGTTTTACATAATCTGGAAAATCTTTAAAAAGTGGTCTGACAATGAATGTCAGACCCTATAGATTTCATTCTGTGTAATGTTTTGGTGGTTTGAAAGTTTGGACTTATAGTATGTAGTATGGTCTTTAATCTGGAGTTGAAAGCATGCTTAGATCTGACCTAAATTATAAGATAATCGTGGTCAAACCACGTTGATTAAGCCACGCGATCGGGCATTTACGGGTAACCTGAAACGCCTTGAAAGGGCCCCGACAACATATTCAAGCTCTGGGATCTTTCTTGTGTTGGTTGATTTATGTTTGTTGTTGTATCTAGTATATAGCTTGATATTTGTACTACATGTTCATGCCATATAATATCCTAAACATCAAATGTATGAAAGTCGATGGTAGTCAAAGGCGGCGGATGATCACGAATCGAGTTTCGGGTAACCCGAAAAACTTCAAGAACACGATCTCGGCGATGTTTGACCACTTGATCTTCGGGATTATATTGTTGTTTTGTTTATGTTTTGTGATGGATCTCTTCCTTGACATGTTGGCTAGACACTGCAATAATTAAATCACAAATACATTACAAGATTAACAAGTTGTGGAAGCCCAAAACTAGCCAGTCGAACTGTTCTTCATTTCTGGGTAACCCAGAAAATGAAGAACAACTCTGACAGCTTGTTCATGGCTTTATATCTTTTTGATTTGTTATGATCTTGTCTAGAACTTGTTATAAACTTGTAGTATGACATTAATACTACAAGATGTGATCAATATCTTACCTAGAAACATTACGATCTGACATTTATCACTGGTCAAAGTAGGGTACTTGAACACTGGCTATGAATGTTCTTGAGAGCTCAAGAACACCTAAGGCGACGCTTTCTGTTGCTAAAGGCTATAACGACAGATATTTTAATTTTATTTAATTTATTTTCAGAAAATCATTTAAAAATAAAAATAAATTATTAAAAATTCCAAAAATTATTTTAAGTTATAAAATTAACTTTTAATAATTTGACATATTTTTCATAAATATTAATATTTATTTGGATATTATTGATATTTTATTTATTTAATAAATGCATTAAATAAATTAATTTAAAATGATTTTAATATATTAAAAATCATTTTAAATGATAAAAGGTATTTAATAATATTTTAAGTTATAAAATAAAACTTTTAATATTTTAAGACAAATTTCATTAATTATTTAATATTAATGATCATTAAGTTATTTACTAAATGAATTAAATTAATTAATTAAAATAATTTTATTATATTAAAAATCATTTTAAATAATAATAAGGTATTTAAAAACATTTTAAGTTATAAAATATAACTTTTAATATTTAAAGATAAATTTCAATAATTAATTATTATTAATGATATTAAAGTTATTTAATAATTATATTAAATAAATTAGTTTAAAATGATTTTAATATTATAATAATCATTTTAAATAAAAATAAAGTGTTTAAAGATATTTTAAGTTATAAAATATAACTTTTAATATTTAAAGGATAATTTCATTAATAATTTAATATTAAAGATTATTAATTTATTATAAATGATATTAGAGT
Source organism: Panax quinquefolius (assembly GCA_020205615.1). NCBI lineage: Eukaryota > Viridiplantae > Streptophyta > Magnoliopsida > Apiales > Araliaceae > Panax > Panax quinquefolius. The sequence goes on along the minus strand of CM035164.1, from coordinate 62,492,764 downwards.
TATTTAATAATAATATTAAATAAATAATTTAAAATGGTTTTAATGATTTAAAATCATTTAAAAGGATATAAATGAATTAAAAATATTATTAAGTTATACTTAATGACTTTTAATATTTTGATAAATAAAACATTAATACTTTAATATTAATGATAATTATTTAAAATGATTTTAAATGTTTTAAAAATCATTTACGGGTAATATAAATACTTTAAAAATATTCTAAGTTATTATAAATAACTTTAATATTTTGGCAATGGTTTCATTAATAGTTTAATATTAATGATAATAGAATTGTTTAATATTTAAATCATTTAATAATGATTCCGATGTTTGAAAATTCATAATAAATTATAATAAATGTTTTAAAATTATATTAAGTCATTTAAAAATAATATGACTGATACTTACAGATATTGGACTACAGGATTTAGTCTTAGACTCGATAATTACCCGATAAAGTCGTCGGTACATCGACATATTTCAGAAATTGATCTGGACTTAGATAATTTGATTTGATATGTGTTTATTTGTGATTCAATGGTTGTGGAACATATATGACAATGTGATTAGGTTATGTGCTGACTGCAATAAGCAGTGCTATGTGTTATAGTATGTTATTCTAATCGATCAAATGATCTTATTACTGATAGGTGTTATATAAAGATAGAAATAAGTTCTGAATCGTAAGCGATTAAGCATCGAAGTAAGTATCTTACCTTTGCATTTCCTTTATCTGATGGACATGAGTAAGAAGTTTCGTAATTATATTATTATTATGCTATATTATTAACCCTATTGTGATATATTCTATATCCAATCATTGATTATCAACATGTTAGTATATAGTAATTCATATATATATATATTACATTAGATTAATTTCGAAATATGGTTATCTGAAGTGTCCCCACTTGGATAATCATTAGATTTAAACACATCGCTGATATATATTTATATATATATATATATATATATATATATATATATATATATATATATATATATATATATAAGTCGTCTAAGCTACTTGATCAGCTAGACACAAATTTCAAAATATCGTTGAATATGATAAAACCTTTTTGTATCCAATCAAATTGTTTTGGTTCGGATTCCAGACTAGGTATGAACATCTCGATCACGGGAAAATTTTAATGCGCCAAGGCGGACAAAGGATGAACGATAATATCGTTCTAGCAATGTAGTATTGATCAATACAGGGCACATTGGGCATATCACCCTCGTGCATTTAAGTTATGACGGTTTGCAGATGAAGTTCTGCTAAACCTTAGCGAAAACTAAAATCAATGTTCATAATCTGTCGACTAATACCTATATATATAGTCAATACGTAGTTTCAAAAATTTGGGATAGAATTGTTATGTTGTTATTATCGGTTCAGTTTACTTCAAAACTATAAATTCATTGTAGAAGTGATGTACAAAGAAAATATTTATTTCTTTCAGCTAATTATATTTCTAATTGTTATTACTTGTTGGGCACTCAAATGCTCATCCTTTCTTAAATTTAAATGTTTTCAGCTAAGCGTGATCAACCTGAAGGTTCAGACAAGAACAAGTGAAAAAGGAAAGCAAACTGAATATGTGTAATGGTATCTTTTGTAATAGTTAGGCAGTATTAAGGTAATGATATATATTATCTGTGACGAACGAGATTTTTGTAAATTAATTTTTAATATTTATTGAATTAAATAAATATTTTCGAGGATTTAATTATTAGATTTAATAATTAATTGATGCAATTGTGATAGATTAATTTAATGATATGTGTTATATTTATTAAATTAATGTAGAGAATATTTATTATTCAAGTATGTATTTATGTGAGCTTATTGAATTAAATGAAATATTTAAGTAAGCATGATGTTGTTTTAATTAATTTAATTATTAATTTGAGAGTTAATAATTTGACATTAATTATTAATGAGAAATTTAATTATGTGACTATGTGAATTTATGAGAAATTATTATATTTTATTTAAAGTAAATTAAATAAAATATTGGAGTTATTTTATAAGGAGTGTGACATTAATTAAACTATAGTATAAGAAGTTTATCAAATTAAATGAGAATGAATTATATTGAATAGCCAAACAAGGCCTTAGTAATGGTTGAGGGCAGTTAACCACGAATTGGTTAACTGACCACAACTATGCAGTTTATAAAATATATGCGTATTCTTTTATTTCATTTTCTTAAGTCTGATAAAACTAGTTAGAGAGAATCTGATAATTGTTGAGGAGAATTGTGAGTCAATGATTGAAGAAGGAATTGAGAAGGAATTCATCTCCTATTAATATATACACTACGCTTTGGGTAATTCTATCCAACCCAATTCTTATTTTACGTCTTTTAAGTTTTTTCCTAAATATGGCTTAAGTCCTCTGTAAAAAGTTTCAGAGTTGAATGGGGTAACAATTATGTGAATATATGTAATAATTCGAGTAGCATAGCATATCTTATATATATTGTATATGATTCCATATCATAAGTTTCATAATACTATGAATTGCTATTTCAAAAATTTATAGAGTATGGGTTTTGGCCTTATGGCCTTATACGTGATATTTTATGTGTTGATCATATATTATCCCTAAAATTTATACTCGTATAATATTATGCATGTTAATATGAAGAGACCAAACTTTAATTGAACGGATTCGGTGTTATAATGAATCCGTAGTGTTGAAATTATGTTTTATGATCGAAACCTTCAAGAACATCAAGAACAGTGGAAGTAAATGTGTTGATTTTACAAATTATGTGTTGTAACTTGTTAAAAATCATGCTAGATGGGTTAAGTAATGATTATATATGTATTACAATGATTGGGTAAGTCTAAATTCGTGTAAAAATAACTAATTGGAAGTTATGGCCATATTCATGTATAATTTTTCATGTGATTGATTTTTGGCCTAATTTGGCCTTGTTATGTTCATGAATACTATCCGAAACCTGAGAAAATGAGCTTGGGTAACCCCTCCCCCGGCGGGCGTTACCAAACTAAATTACTCCGCCCCGACGGTCAAAAATAATAATAATAATAATAATAAATAATAAAATAAAAAATAAAAAAATAAATATTCGATGAAAATTATTATTAAAATATTTATAAAATAAATTAAATATTTTAATTGAGATATTATGGAATAAAATAAATATTCGATGAAAATTATTATTAAAATATTTATAAAATAAATTAAATATTTTAATTGAGATAATTATGGAATAAAATAAATATTCGATGAAAATTATTATTAAAATATTTATAAAATAAAGTAAATATTTTAATTGAGATATTTATTGAAAAAAATAAATATTCGATGGAAATTATTATGAAATAATTTATTCGAGTGTAATAATAGTAAGAGAATGAAAATATTCTAATTTAATTAAGTAATTAAATTATAAGGGTAATGATTTGTTAAATAAAGTGGAGTTTATATTCAATAATTAAGTGAAAATGTAACTAATGAATGTCGTGAATACATATGGTATGTGTAGGATTTGTGGTGAATGGACGTAGTAATCGTTTAGCCTACGCACGAAGCAAGTTTTGTGACAACCCCAAAATTAGTCCATTACATCCAACCCATTCTGAGTCGCCAAATACATGGTACAGAAAACAACTATAACTTTATTACAACAATTATCGTGCAAAATACAACAACACATATACTGTGAGTTTGGATACAAATATATATACCAACTGTGACTCTCATCCCAACCTTGGATAGCACGTCACAATGACACCTTACATAAAGGTATAGTCAAAAACTATTTTAGAAATTAGAATCTTTGGGAAGTGCTCAAGGAAACCTTCGTACATGGGAGACCATGCTTCTAGATTATGATAGATATCATATGGCCACAGAATTATCCTTGGTTGACCCAATAGACCCCAAAGAAAAATGAGAAAATTACTATCATATTCTTCCCAATGGTGAGTCTTCTCTTGACTTATCATTATCTTCACTGTCTCAAATTGAGAATTATACTTCAAACAAACACCAAGATTATATAGGTAGTGCTCAGTAAATATACTCAACAAGTGAATGAGCACAACCACATCTTATGATGACACGAGGTTGTATGTCATTAGACATCTTGTATGATAGTGGCAAAACACCCTTCCAACGTTGGTTTAGCCTCTCCTATATGATTCACCAAATATAACTACTAAAAGATGTATACAACACACTTGTCTATCTTTGTTTAGGGAGAACTCCATAGCTAGAGACCACCGCTCTATTCCTTGTTACCCCCCCGCCGACAATCCACCCGGCTACACTTTTTATTACCTAAAAGGAATTGTGAAGCAAAAGGGTGAGCACAACTAGCTCAGTAAAGAATATCATGACTAAAGATAATTAAATTATCAATAGCCTTCATCAATAACAAATCAGAGATTTAGAACATATGGTAGATGATAAAATTTCAACCATAGTTGCGGTGAACGAGCAATCCATTAGAAGAGTCAATAGACAATACGATCTATTATCTTCTCCATGTTAAAAGTCCACCAACAATATTTTATCCTATAACATCAATCAACAGCTCCTTTCCACAATCAAATGAATATCTCATAATCATAATTGTGATTCTAAATTCCTCTTCATACCCAAGACGAATATAATTTTCATCACATGTCTTTACTTGAAACATCAAAGATCATGGTTATACCAAATCATAGTTCCTGTTCACAATCATATACTAATAAATTCATCTTTTTGCACTACACGGCCAAAGATATTCATCCACGATTCATCTTCGCACTAACGCCCAAAGATATTCAACAACAGTCATCTTTGCACTACTGGGCCAAAGATATTCATTAACAGATTCATCTTTGCACTCTTGGCCAAAGATATTCATCAACAATTCATCTTTTTGACTACTGGGCCAAAGATATTAATATCTCAAAGAAATATATAATCACTTCAAAATTTATATAAACAATAATTATAACCATGTTGATCAATTCACCTTTGCACTTAAGCTAAAGATATTCAATTATAAATTCAATGGTCAAGCTCATACATACCAATCACAATTAAACTTTTCACTCTTGGCTAAAGAGAACCCTAGTCATGATCATACCAATAATCTACTCATCTTTACACTCCAAAGAAAGAGAATTTCAACATCGAGGTTATAAAATGTTATATATGATAATAAAATCAATATATAGTTTTAATCTCGGAGTAATATTCATAAATCAAATATAATTTGGTTAGAAAAAAAAACCATTTTTGTAGTGAATAGTAACTCGTGAATAGTAACTCATGAATAGTAACTCATGAATAGTAACCCTGACACAAAAAGATAGAAATTTCACAATAAAATCCATACCAATATTTTGGTATAATGATATTGAAAGAATAACATTTCTTAAACTTATAAACAATTTATTTTAATTGTTTACACTTTACTAAATAATGCATTTAATCATCATAAAATGCCAAACTTATAAGATTTCATCACCAATAACTAAAACCCTCATCAAAAATCTACATATACCATATATATGATTCTCAAGCCATAAAATCATATTTTCTAATTTTCTTCCTTCACATAACATATTTAACTCATTTATTCATAACTAGTTTATTTTCATGAAAAATACCAAATCAGATCAAAAAATATTACTTTTTTGGGATTTAGCAGAATATAGTCCCATATTAAACATATATTTTTCTTAGAATTTTTAAAATTCATTTACTATTTTCATATATGCCAAAACCACTTAGAATATTTAGACGTTTATCATAAATTGTACTTGTATCCAAAAATTCCGAAATTCACAGAGTACACTGATATTATATAGTTGTACTCCCAATAAAAATTTCATCAATTTTGGAGTTAACCATAAGGAGTTATAAGGCGTTACTTTTAAAATAGTCTTTTCTCATAAAATTCATAACTCTTAATCTATACATCCAAAAATCACCATTTTTGGACACAATCAATAAAACTCATCAACATATCATTTCAAATTTTTCTAGAATTTTATGAAGGTCAGAAGAAGTACGAACTGAAAAACATAATAACTCTTAAAATCCTTACTATCCCTTACCTCAAAAGAGCAGCACTTCTGACTGGATATCGGATATGACGCTGAAGGAAACTTGCACTGATGAATATCAACTTACCAAGTATCTAAATAATCACAAAATACACTCAATAATCTAGAGAGAGAAAGAAAGAAAACTTGTTTCTGGTGTGATTTTCAATTCTAACTTAGCCCTCTATTTATAGGAAAATTTTAGCAGACTTGACCTGCAACCTGATGGCTTTACATGCTACTATTCCCACCCACCAAATTTGAGATAAAATTCAGCAAATTTCTTCACCAAACACAAGTGGGCCCACTCAATTCTAGAATTTTCCACCAAAATGCTAAATTCGGATACTTCAACAATTTCTAAACCATTTACCTCTTAAAATTCATAACAAATCATATGTTCATTTTTAACGGTTCAAAATTTGTGGACATATACTCAACTTATATATATATAACATATCCAAAAATTACAACGATCCAATCGGTCGGATTAAAAATTATAACTCACTTAATATATCTCAAAACACTTGGTTTAATTTTTAATACCTTCATTCCGACAAAAATCCTGATAAAATACCTCAACATTAATTCCTTCATTTATAACCACATAAATAAATCCATCATTTATATCCACATCAAATAAATTTTTCCTTATCATATAAATTAATAATTAATTATTCACAAATAATATTACGGGATCACAATTATGACAATGACCGACATAGCCCCTAGAAAAGAGGGGCTTTCCGATATAGGATTTCTCCTTCTTTAGTGCATGATTAGGTGACCAAAACTCTCCTTGAAAAAACTTTCTAGACATTGCCAATAATGCTATCTAATAATATTATTCGAATAATTTGAATTATTGATCTAATAATGGGAAATACTGTGCAGTGACAATTATTGAACAACAATAATATAAAATTTCAACGAAGCAATTATTGAATCAATAAAATAAAATATTGAACAGTAATTACTGTAACAATTATTGAGTAGTGTCTTCTTACATAAGAATCAACAATTCAAAAATACTGTAATACCGGTAATGCTTTCTTTGTGCAACAACGCGTATTACTTTATTTTACCAATCGGGTATTCCAATGATTAATAAAGATAACGATTACGCCGTTATTTATAAAAAAACTTAATTTTGTCATTTTCTTCATCCGAGCGGTTATTACATTATGGGGCCCATAAATGGTTTGGTAAAATCATCTGAATATTCCACGACCAAACGAATATTCCCAACAGCAACAATGAATATTTTATAACCACTTGTGTATTTTGAAAAAAATTCATATATCACCCTTAACTTTAACTTTTATCAATTTAACCATTTACTTGAATAGTAATTATAAGAAAAATTGAATACTTTTATTTCATAAAATTCGGGTCTTACAATCTCCCTCCTTATGAAATTTCGTCCCCGAAATTTACGTACCTGGTATTTCGAAAAGTTGAGAATACCTTATTTCCATTTCAGATTCTATCTCCCCGGTCATCATGATTTCTCCATTGCTCATCTCCCCGTGATAACTTCATTTGGGTTCCTCATTTGTTGGGAAGTCATGACAACCGCCATCCCTCGAACTACTACCTGTCTTTGACTTGTGCTTCAGGCGACATTTGGCGTCATCACTACCATTGGAATATACTTTTCTATAGAACATATTCCTCCCTCAACTGCCTCGTCGTACTCCTAATTCATGATTTGAATCATCAATCTTCGATCCATATCAAATTCAGGTTGACCGCTCTATACAGGGTAATTCAAAACTCGATGTTGGGTTCTCCCAATTGCTTTCCAAAAAGAGAAATTCATGTCATCTATTTTAGCCTTCTTAGATCAGACATCTCTTTCCACAATATCCACGTGTCGTGTGGCTTTTACCCATGCATCACTCATTCTTACTCGTTCAGTTTTTTCTTCTTTCAGCTCAGATTCCATCTTTATCATCTTATACTATGCCAAAGAATGCTTCTGTTCAAGCATCACATATCGGGTAACACAAGCTTGAATTGTTGCATCCTTTTGTTCCACGACCGCCTGTCGTTCTTCAGCCTGCTTTTCTAACTCATGAATAAAATTTTGAAATTCTACATTTTGATCATATAATACCTCTAATAAACTCTCCTCAGGTACATCTTCTTCCTCTTCTTCCTCACTCTTAGCTGTTACCTCTGCGCTTATCTCGGGTGCAACTATCAATTCTTCACTCACTACATGGATTTCTCTAATTCCTTCTTCGCCTGATATCACATTATCCCGGTTGGTGATTAGAGGTATCCCCACAGTCTCATTCACTCCATTGTTAACATTTTCAGCAGCCATTCTCAAATACTGCCATAAAACAAGGGTTAATTTAAACAAATTAACATATCACATAATATCTCGATATTATGACTAACCAACAAATAAGCTTAGGTAGGACACACTAGCGAAGGATTTACTCATCTCTTCCCTCCTAGTAATATTTCCCGATCTCCGCTAGAGACCATATCCCTGAGTTCTGATACCAAATGTGACAACCCCAAAATTGGTCCATTCCATCCAACCCATTCAGAGTCGCCAAATACATGATACAGAAAACAACTACAACTTTATTACAACAATTGTCGTGCAAAATACAACAACACATATACTGTGAGTTTGGATACAAATATATATACCAACTGTGACTCTCATCCCAACCTTGGATAGCACGTCCACAATGATACCTTAAATAAAGGTATAGTCAAAAACTGTTTTAGAAATTAGAATCTTTGGGAAGTGCTCAAGGAAACCTTCGTACATGGGAGGCCATGCTTCTAGATTATGATAGATATCATATGGCCATAGAATTATCCTTGGTTGACCCAATAGACCCCAAAGAAAAATGAGAAAATTACTATCATATTCTTCCCAATGGTTAGTCTTCTCTTGACTTATCATTATCTCCGCTATCTCAAATTGAGAATTATACTTCAAACAAACACCAAGATTATATAGGTAGTGCTCGTAAATATACTCAGCAAGTGAATGAGCACAACCCTGTCTTATGATGACACGAGGTTGTATGTCATTAGACATCTTGTATGACAGTGGCAAAACACCCTTCCAACGTTGGGTTTGCCTCTCCCTATATGATTCACCAAATATAACTACTAAAAGATGTATATAACACACTTGTCTATAATGTTTAGGAGAACTCCACATGACTAGAGACCACCGTTCTATTCCTTGTACCCCTGCTTCAACCCGGCTACACTTTTATTACACGAAAGGAATTGTGAAACAAAAGGGTGAAACAACTAGCTCAATAAAGAATATCATGACTAAAGATAATTAAATTATCAATAGCCTTCATCAATAACAAATAAGAGATTTAGAACATATGGTAGATGATAAAATTTCAACCATAGTTGCGGTGAACGAAGCAATCCATTAGAAGAGTCAAATAGACAATACGATCATTATCTTCTCCATGTTAAAAGTCCACCAACAATGTTTTATCCCTATAACATCAATCAACAGTTCCTTACCACAATCATATGAATATCTCATAATCATAATTGTGATTCTAAATTCCTCTTCGTACCCAGGACAAATATAATTTTCATCACATGTCTTTACCTGAAACATCAAAGATCATTGTTATACCAAATCACAGTTCCTGTTCATAATCATACTAATAAATTCATCTTTGCACTACGGGCCAAAGATATTCATCCACGATTCATCTTCGCTTCTAATCGCCAAAGATATTCAACAACAGGTCATCTTTGCACTATGGGCCAAACATATTCATTAACAGTTCATCTTTGCACTACTGGCGAAAGATATTTATCAACAATTCATCTTTGTACTACAGGCCAAAGATATTAATGTCTCAAAGAAATATATAATCACTTCAGAATTTATATAAACAATAATTATAACCATGTTGATCAATTCACATTTGCACTTAAGCTAAAGATATTCAATTATAAATTCAATGGTCATGATCATACCAGTCACAATTAAACTTTTCACTACTGGCCAAAGAGAACCCTAGTCATGATCATACCAATAATCTACTCATCTTTACACTCCAGTGAAAGAGAATTTCAACATCAGGGTTATAAAAATGTTATATATGATAATAAAATCAATATATAATTTTAATCTCCAGAGTAATATTCATAAATCAACTATAATTTGGTTAGAAAAAGAAACCAATTTTGTAGTGAATAGTAACTCGTGAATAGTAACTCGTGAATAGTAACCCTGACACAAAAAGATAGAAATTCCATAATAAAATTCATACCAATATTTCGGTATAATGATATTGAAAGAATAACATTTCTTAAACTTATAAACAATTTATTTTAATTGTTTACACTTTACTAAATAATGCATTTAATCATCATAAAATGCCAAACTTATAAGATTTCATCACCAATAACTAAAACCCTCATAAAAATCAGCATATACCACATATATGATTCTCAAGCCATAAAATCATATTTTCCAATTTTCTTCCTTCACATAACATATTTAACTCATTTATTCATAACTAGTCCATTTTCATGAAAAATACCAAATCGGTTCAAAATATTTGTTTTCTGGGATTTAGCAAAATATAGTCCCATATTGAACATATATTTTTCTTAGAATTTTTAAAATTCATTTACTATTTTTCATATGGCCAAAATCGCCGAATATTTAGATGTTTATCATAAATTGTACTTTTATCCAAAAATTTCGAAATTCACAGAGTACACTGATATTATATAGATGTACTCCCAATAAGAATTTCATCAATTTTGGAGTTAACCATAAGGAGTTATAAGGCGTTACTTTTAAAATAGTCCTTTCTCATAATATTCATAACTCTTAATCTTTACATCCAAAAATCACCATTTTTGGACACAATCAATAAAACTCATCAACATATCATTTCACATTTTTCTAGAATTTTCTGAAGGTCAGAAGAAGTAAGAACTGAAAAACATAATAACTCTTAAAATCCCTTACTATCCCTTACCTCAAAAGAGCAGCACTTCTGACTGGATATCGGATATGATGCTGAAGAAAACTTGTACTGATGAATATCAACTCACCAAGTATCTAAATACTCACAAAATACACTTAATAATCTAGAGAGAGAAAGAGAGAAAACTTGTTTCTGTTGTGATTTTCAATTCTAACTTAGCCCTCTCATTTATAGGAAAATTTTAGTAGACTTGACTGCAACCCCCGATGGCTTTTACCTACTACTATTCTCACCCACCACCACATTTGAAATAAAATTCAGCACATTTCTTCACCAACCATAAGTGGGGCCCACTTAATTCTAGAATTTTCCACCAAAATGCTAAATTCGGATACTTGATAATTTCAAACCATTCACCTCTTAAAATTCATAACAAATCATACGTTCATTTTAACGGTTCAAAATTTGTGGACATATACTCAACTTATATATGTATAACATATCCAAAAATGACAATGATCCAACGGTTTGGATTAAAATTATAACTCACACAATATATCTCAAAACATTGGTTTAATTTTTAATACCTTCATTTCGACAAAATCTTGATAAAATACCTCAACATTAATTCCTTCATTTATAACTACATAAATAAATCCATCATTTATATCCACATCAAATAAATATTTCCTTATCATATAAATCAATAATTAATTATTCACAAATAATATTACAGAATCAAAATTATGACAACTAGGCAGTTCCCAGGAAAGAGAGGGCTTTCCGATAAGGATTTCTCCTTACTGGCGCGCAATTAGGTGACCAAACCTCTTCTTGACAGAACTTTCTAGACATTGCCAATAATGCTATCTAATAATATTATTCGAATAATATGAATTATTGATTTGATAATGGGAAATACTCTGCAGTGACAATTATTGAACAACAATTATTGCCGTCGTACGAATGTTCCACGATAGAAAGAATATTCCACGACCAAACGAATATTCCCCGACAACAATGAATATTTTATAACCACTTGTGTATTTTGAAAAAATTTCATATATCACCCTTAACTTTAACTTTTATCAATTTAACCATTTACTGAATAGTAATTATAAGAAAAATTGAATACTTTTATTTCATAAAATTCGGGGTCATACAAGTTTCCTAACCTTAATTGTCATTATTGTTCAAGTTTATTATTTACCTCGAGTAAATTATCATTACTATTATTCAAGTTCAAATGTTATATTAAAGATTTATTATCTTTTCAAAGCATGATTCAGTTATACAATAATTGTTATATTGTATACTTCTTGAGATTATTATTCGAATTGAATATCATTATTGTTGAACCTTATTAGACTAGTGAACTTTATTGATTCAACTAGTCCTTAGTTGATGAACGTTCTAAATTTCAGAACCCTTATTGAATTATCCAAACCAAACTTCCTTTGGTGCGGATTCGAGTGTCAAACTGAGATGAACAACCCTGTAAAGGGATTTACTTATGCGTTAGCGTTAAGATATTGTGCACAGTATGGTACTAAGGGCTGATCCCCTAAGTACGAGTAGAAAGGTCCATAGTCTTTTGATTCTTGTTATTCATTCTTGATTCAAAAGTTGAACTTTTATTCAGATGTCTTTGATTTACTCGCATGTTATTATATTATTATTTCATTATTATACTTGTGGGCAATAGTGCTCACTCTTGCTTAATAATAACATTGCAGTTAAGAACGAAAGAACTGATGAACCTTCCACTAGTAAAGGCAATGACAATGTTAGCAAGTGATGAAGACTTGTTATTTATTTGATGATGTATTTTGTTTAAGACTTGATTTAATGATGTTGTTAAGACTTATTTATTTATGATTTCGCACACATGTTTAAGATTACTTTAACATGGGATTGTATTATTATTATTCGGATGTTGTAACCCTTCAAGAGAAGATTTTTATTCTATCTATTGCATGGCTTGCATTTATTATGGGTAGATAGATAGATGATATTTATACAGTGAACACCAAATCCCGTGGAATTGAACTACTCGTATTTGGGGGTGTCACATTATCTATCATGTAAGAAATTATAGTAAAGGTTGTGTACTTGGGATTAGACTCTGATATATGTAAACTAAGTTTGTTATTTATATTATTGTTATTATTATTAGTATTATTTCGCTCATAGAAATGGTATCGTGAAGCACCGAGTTCGGGTTTCAAGTACCTGAATTTGTGGGTGTCACACTTTTCCTCTTCCACTTCCTCTAATTCTCCCATCCGGACTCTCTCTCTCTCTCTCTAACTCTCAAAGTGTAGTATTTTCAAAAATCTCAAAATAATGAACTTAAGCTTTCTATTTATAGAAAACCAAGGCTTAGGGCAAATTGGTCATTTCGCCCCTTAACCTCCTTACTATTCATATGCTTAGCCACCAAGTTTACTTGGCCACCACCCTTACTTGGTGGCCAAGTGGCCGACCCACATGCTCATGGGTCACCCCATGGGTTGCCCCATTGGTTCTTACCTATTCGTTTACCCATCGGTTCGATCCGCGATTTATTTTCTGGGTTTGGGCCTTAACCCTAATTCTTATTGGGGCTATCTTGGGCTTGATTTCACAAAGCATTGGGCTTGAAATATTCCAAGTCCACTTGGATTCTACAAAGTCCATGAACTCAAAGCCCATTTAAACTAATCGTATTCTACGCATTGCATTCTCGTTTTCTCTTCGTATATCGTTCGTACTGTAAGACCCCGAATTTTATTAAATAAAATTATTCAATTTTTCTTATAATTATTATTCAGTAAATGGTTAAATTGATAAAAGTTTAAAGTTAAGGGTGATATGTGCACAGTTTTCAAAATACGCAAGTGGTTATAAAATACTCATTGTTGTTTGGAATATTCGTTTTGGTCGTGGAATATTCTTTCGCTGTTCTGGAATATTAAATGCGATGGCACGACTATTTGTGGGCCCCATAATGTAATAATAACTCGTTGGATGAAGAAAATGACAAATTTGACTTTTTATAAATAACGGCGTAGTTATTACCAATTAACACTTTGTTGGAATACCGGTGATTAAAATAAAGTAATATGTCTGGCGTGGTTAAAGACGAGCACACGGTATTGTACAATATTGTTGAATTATTGATCCTTACATAAGAAGGCACTACTCAATAATTGTTACAGTAGTTACTGTTCAATATTTTATTTTATTGATTCAATAATTGCTGTGTTGATATTTTATATTATTGTTGTTTCAATAATTGTCAATGCACAGTATTTTCCATTATCAGATCAATAATTCATATTATTTGGAATAATATTATTAGATAGCATTATTGGCAATGTCTAGAAAGTTCTGTCAAGGAGAGGTTTGGTCACCTAATTGCGCGCCAGAAAGGAGAAATCCTTATCTGAAAAGCCCCTCTTTCTGAGAACCGCTTGGTTGTCATTATTGTGATTACGTAATATTATTTATGAATAATTAATTATTGATTTATATGATAAGGAAATATTTATTTTATGTGGATATAAATGATGGATATATTTATTTTTATGTGGATAAAAATGAAGGAATTAATGTTGAGGTATTTTATCAGTATTTTGTCAGATTGGAGGTATTAAAAGATCAAATCAGTGTTCTTACAGCTTTATTGTGTGAGTTATAATTTTTAATCTGACCGTTAGATCGTTGTAATTTTTGGATATGTTATACATATATAAGTTGAGTATATGTCCACAAATTTTGAACCGTTAAAAATGAACGAATGATTTGTTATGAATTTGAAGAGGTGACTGATTTAGAAATTAGATTTATAAATAATTTTGGTGGAAAATTCTAGAAATGGGTGGACCCCACTTTTGGTTGTTGGGAATGGTGGCTGATTTTTGGTGGGTGGAATAGTAGCAGGTAAAGCAATCAGGTTGCAGGTCAAGTCTGCTTCGGCATGTTAACATTTTCCTATAAATAGAGGGCTAAGTTAGAATTGAAAATCACACCAGAAACAAGTTTTCTCTCTTTTTCTCTCTAGATTATCAAGTGTATTTTGTGAGTATTTAGATACTTGGTGAGTTGCTATTCATCAGTGAAAGTTTCCTTCAGCGTCACATCCGATATCCATTCAAAAGTGCTACTCTTTTGAGGTAAGGGATAGTAAGGGATATTAAGGGATGTTATATTCTTCATAATGATGTTATTATTTCAATATCATTATACTGACATATTGGTATGGATCTTATTGTGGAATTTCTACCTTTTTGTGTCGGGGTTACTATTCACGTATATGGTACTATTCACGTATACGGTACTATTCACGTATACGACACTATTTATGTATGTTGCACTGTTTATGTATATGACATTATTTACATATACGGTAATATGTACAAATACGGAGTATTATTCATGGGTTACTATACACGAGTTACTATTCATGAGTTACTATTCACGAGTTACTATTCATGAGTTACTATTCACGAGTTACTATTCATGAGTTACTATTCACGGGTACTATTCACAATAAAATTGGTTTCTTTTTCTGACCAAATTATCGTTGATTTATGAATCTTACTCTTGAAATTAAATCCATGTTTTGATGTTATTGTTTTTATTATCATATATAACATTTTTATAATCTTGGTGAAGAAATTTGTCATTGACTTAAGTGTAAAGATGGGTAGATTATTGGTATGACCATGACTATGGGTTCCCTTTGGCCAGTAGTGCAAAGATGAATTGTGACTGGTATGATCATGACCATTGAGTTTGCAATTGAATATTTTTAGCTTAAGTGCAAAGGTGAATTGATCAACATGGTTATAATTATGATTTATATAGATTTTGAAATGATTATATATTTCTTTGAGATATTAATATATTTCGCCTGTAGTGAAAATATGAACTGTTGATGAATATCTTTGGCATGTATTGCAAAGATGAACTGTTGATGAATATCTTTGGCCTGTAGTGCAAAGATGAACTGTTGTTGAATATCTTTGGCATGTATTACAAAGATGAACTGTTAATGAATATCTTTGGCATGTATTGCAAAGATGAACTGTTGATGAATATCTTTGGCCTGTAGTGCAAAGATGAACTGTTGTTGAATATTTTTGGCATGTAATGCAAAGATGAACTGTTGATGAATATCTTTGGCCTGTAGTGCAAATATGAACTGTTGTTGAATATCTTTGGCCCGTAGTGCAAAGATGAACTGTTGTTGAATATCTTTGGCCTGTAGTGCAAAGATGAATTGTTGATGAATATCTTTGGCTCGTAATGCAAAGATGACTTGTTGTTGAATATCTTTGGCCTGTAGTGCAATGATGATTTGTTGATGAATATCTTTGGCTCGTAATGCAAAGATGACCTGTTGTTGAATATCTTAGGCATGTAGTGCAAAGATGACTTGTTGATGAATATCTTTGGCCCATAGTGCAAAGATAAATTTAATAGTATGATTATGAACATGAACTGTGATTTGGTATAACCATGATCTTTGATGTTTCAGGTGATTAAAATTATCATTGTCCTAGATGAGAAAAGGAATTTAGAACTACAATTACGATTATGAGTTATACATGTGATTGTGGACAGGAATTGTTGATTGATGTTACAGGGATAAAACATTGTTGGTGGAATTTTAACATGGAGAAGATAATAGATTTTATGGTCTATTTGACTATTCTAATGGATGGCTCATTCCGCTGCAACTATGGTTGAATTTTTTTATCATCTACCATATGTTCTAAATCTCTGATTTATTACTGATGAAGGCTATTGATAATTTATTTATCTTTAGTCATGATATTCTATACTGAGCTAGTTGTGCTCACCCTTTTGCTTCACAATTCCTTTCAGGTAATAAGAGTGTAGCTAGGTCGAGCGGGGATAACAGGGGAATAGAACGGTGGTCTCTAGCTGTGGAGATTCTCCCTAAACAGCATAGAAAAGTGTGTTGTATACATCTTTTAATAGTTATATTTGGTGAATCATATAGGGTGAAGCGAACCCAACGTTGGAAGGGTGTTTTGCCACTATCATACAAGATGTCTAATGACATACAATCTCGTGTCATCATAAGGCAAGATTGTGCACATCCATTTGCTGAGTATATTTACGAGCACTACCTATATAATCTGGGTGTTTGTTTGAAGTATAATTCTCAATTAGAGACAGTGGAGATAATGATATGTCAAGAGAAGACTCACCATTGGGAAGAATATGATAGTAATCTTCTGGTTTTTCTTTGGGGTCTATTGGGTCAACCAAGGATAATTCTGTGGCCATATGATATCTATCATAACCTAGAAGCATGGCCTCCCATGTACGAAGGTTTCCTTGAGCACTTCCCAAAGATTCTAATTTCTAAAACAGTTTTTGACTATACCTTTATGTAGGTATCACTATTAGGTGCTGTCCACTGATGGGACATTTGTCACATTACGGTTGGGACACAAGTCACAGTTGGTATATATTTGTATCCAAACTCACAACATATGTGTTGTTGTATTTTGTACGATAATTATTGTAATAAAGTTGTAGTTGTTTTCTGTACCATGAATTTGGTGACTCACAATGGGTTGGATGGAATGGACCTATTTTGGGGGCGTCACAGTTGGTATCAGGGCTATAAGTAAAGAGCTCCGAGCCCTCTTCTTTGGTGACTTCTGTTGATGGGGATGCCGCAGCAGGACTCTCTCGTAGGGGACGCCTGCTCATGCGGTGGCAAACCGATAGGTACCATCATTGTGAGGTGTCATCCCACTTGGGACATGAGTCATAGTTGGTATCAGAGCATAAGGATATGATCTCTAGCGGAGATTGGGGAATAGAACTAGGAAGGGAGAAACGAGTAATATTCTTCGCCAAGTGTGTCCTACCTAAGCTTATTTGTTGGTCGGTCACCATAATATCGGGATATTATGTGATATGTTAATTTGTCTAATTAACCCTTATTTTGAAGTCAGTATTCTAGAATGATATCCAAAATACGGAGATGAGCATTGGAGAAATCATGATGACAGGGAAGATGGAATCTGAAATGAAAGCAAAGTATTCTCAACTCTTTGAAATACCAGGTACGTAAATTTCGGGGACGAAATTTCATAAGGAGGGGAGATTGTAAGACCCCAAATTTTATGAAATAAAATTATTCAAATTTTTTTATAATTATTATTCAGTAAATGGTTAAATTGATAAAAGTTTAAAGTTAAAGGTGATATGTGCAAAGTTTTCAAAATACGCAAGTGGTTATAAAATACTCATTGTTGTCGGAGAATATTCGTTTGGTCGTGGAATATTCTTTTTGTCGGGGAATATTCGTACGATGGTACAACTATTTGTGGGCCCATAACAGAATAACTGTCGGATGAAGAAAATGACAAATTTGAGTTTTTATAAATAATCTACAGTAGTTGTTACATAATAACACTTGTTGAAAACTCGATGGTTAAAATACGATGTACGCGTAGTTGCAGACAGAGAAGACACCAGATATTATACAAGATTGTTGAATTATTGATCCTTACGTAAAAGGCACTACTCAATAATTGTCATAGTAGTTATTTATTCAATATTTTATTTTATTGATTCAATAATTGTCATATTGATATTTTATATTATTGTTGTTTCAATAATTGTCACTGCACAGTATTTTCCATTATCAGATCAATAATTCATATTATTTGGAATAATATTATTAGATAACATTATTGGCAATGTCTAGAAAGTTCTGTCAAGGAGAGGTTTGGTCATCTAATTGCCCAAGAAGGAAGAAAATCCTTATCTGAAAGCCCCTCTTTCCAGAACCCGCACTGTTGTCATTATTATGATTTTGTAATATTATTTGTGACTAATTAATTATTGATTTATATGATAAGGAAATATTTATTTTATGTGGATATAAATGATGGATATATTTATTTTTATGTGGATAAAAATGAAGGAATTAATGTTGAGGTATTTTATCAGTATTTTGTCGGATTGGAGGTATTAAAAGATCAAATCAGTGTTCTTACAGCTTTATTGTGTGAGTTATAATTTTTAATATGATCGTTGGATCATTGTAATTTTTGGATATGTTATACATGTATAAGTTGAGTATATGTCCACAAATTTTGAACTGTTAAAAATGAACGAATGATTTGTTATGAATTTTAAGAGGTGACTGATTCGGAAATTAGGTTTATAAATAATTTTGGTGGAAAATTCTAGAAATGGGTGGACCCCACTTTTGGATGTTGGGGATGTGGCTGATTTTTTGTGGGTTGAATAGTAGCGGTAAAGCCATCAAAGTTGTTGCGAAGTCAAGTCTACTTGATGCTAACATTTTCCTATAAATAGAGAGCTAAGTTAGAATTGAAAATCACACCAGAAACAAGTTTTCTCTCTTTTTCTCTCTAGATTATCGAGTGTATTTTGTGAGTATTTAGATACTTGGTGAGTTGCTATTCATCAGTGAAAGTTTCTTTCAGCGTCACATCCGATATCCAGTCAAAAGTGCTGCTCTTTTGAGGTAAGGGATAGTAAGCGATAGTAAGGGATATTAAGGGATGTTATATTCTTCATAATGATGTTATTATTTCAATATCATTATACTGACATATTGTTATGGATCTTATTGTTGAATTTCTACCTTTTTGTGTCGTGGTTACTATTCACGTATATGTTACTATTCACGATACTGCAGTATTATTCACGATATCTGACTATTTATGTATGTAGTAATCGCTTTTATGTATATGACATTATTTACATATACGGTAATATGTACAAATACGGAGTACTATTCATGAGTTACTATTCACGAGTTACTATTCACGAGTTACTATTCATGAGTTACTATTCACGAGTTACTATTCATGAGTTACTATTCACGAGTTACTATTCATGAGTTACTATTCATGAGTTACTATTCACGGGTACTATTCACAATAAAATTGGTTTCTTTTTCTGACCAAATTATCGTTGATTTATGAATCTTACTCTTGAAATTAAATCCATGTTTTGATGTTATTGTTTTTATTATCATATATAACATTTTTATAATCTTGGTGAAGAAATTTGTCTTTGACTTAAGTGTAAAGATGGGTAGATTATTGGTATGATCATGACTATGGGTTCCCTTTGGCCAGTAGTGCAAAGATGAATTGTGACTGGTATGATCATGACCATTGAATTTACAATTGAATATTTTTAGCTTAAATGCAAAGGTGAATTGATCAACATGGTTATAATTATGGTTTATATAGATTTTGAAATGATTATTTATTTCTTTGAGATATTATTATATTTGGCCTGTAGTGCAAATATGAACTGTTGATGAATATCTTTGGCATGTATTGCAAAGATGAACTATTGATGAATATCTTTGCCCTGTAGTGCAAAGATGAAGTGTAAGACCCCGAAATTTTTTTAAATAAAAAGGAATTTCCTTTATTTATTATTTTGAAATAGTAAGGGTGGATTTGATTAATGTGGATAGTTATGGGTAAAATACGCAAATATTTCAAAATAAGCAAGTGGTTATATAATATTCATTGTTGTTGGGGAATATTCGTTTGGTCGTGGAATATTAAATCGCTTCTGGGAATATTCATACGATTTGCGCTAGCAAATGTGTGTGGGGCCCCATAATGGAAAGCGAATGGATGAAGAAAACGACAAATATAAGTTGTTTAAAAATAATCTACAGTAGTTGTTACCATTAACACTATTGGAATACCCTGGTTAAAACACGAAGAATACGCTGTTGTTGCATTACGGTATTGCACCAATTATTGATTCTTACGTAAGAAGGCACTACTCAATAATGGTTACGTAATTACCGCTCAAAGATTTATTGAGTTAATAATTGCGTGTTTGATATTTTATATTCTTTGTTGTTTCAATAATTGTCATTACACAAGATTTTTCATTATCGAAGCAATAATTCATATTATCTAAATAATATTATTAGATAACATTATTGGCAATGTCTAGAAAGTTCTGCTTAAGGAGAGGTTTGGTCACCTAATCAAGGCCAAGAAGAAGAAATTCTTATTGAAAGCCCCTCTTCCTGAACCGCACGGTTGTCAATATTGTGATTCTCAGTAATATTATTTATGAATAATTAATTATTGATTCATATGATGAGAAAAAATATTGATTTTATGTGGATATAGATGGAGAAAATTTTTATAGTGACAATTGTTGAAAATTGAAATTTTATCTTTTTCCGATAAAATAATTCATTTAAATATATTATTTTAATAATATATTAACTATGATATTTTTACAACTAATGTGGGATATATGAGTATACGAGGAGGAAGAGTATTTTTGTTGCAATAAATGTTTAAAACATGTTAAACATGTCGGTGGACCCCATTTATTGACCGAAATTTTATTATAAACAGTAAAATCGACTGTTTGTGGATTTCTTGGTCCAATTTCCATTTGGAATTTGGAAAAACTTTCTTCTGCAAAGTTGTAGAGAATTGAATTTCCTATAAAAACTAGCGAGATTCGAATTTTCTGATGAAAGAGCTATTTATTATGAATTATTGAAGTTCAAGTTCAAAATAATTAATTTTGAAGTTTTAAATATTTTAATAAGAAAACGTTTTTTTTGAGTTAGGCAAGGTGAGTCACTCTTGGTGGTGATGATTTGAATCAGATTTTTTTGGCGTGCGTGAGAATTTAATAAATATATATTAATATTTTATTAAATTTTTCGCTTTGGTGTTCTAAGCAATTTCCTATAAATAGGTGCTTAGGTTAGAATTGAAAATCACACCGTAAATCAAGTTTTCTCTCTATATTATCGAGCGTATTCTTGTGAGTATTTTGAGTATACTTTGAGTATTGCTATACTGGTGCAAGTCCAAGTCATAGCCTATATCCGGTGTTTCAAATTTAAATCTTGATCTTTCGAGGTAAGGGATGTTATTTTCTTCTCAAATGATATTATTTCTTCAATATCATTATGCTGAAATATTGGTTGGAACTTTTTATCAAATTTGGAATTTTTTCATGTCGGGGTTACTATTCATGGGTTACTATTCATGAGTTACTATTCACGAGTTACTATTCATGAGTTACTATTCACGAAGTTACTATTCACGAGTACTATTCATGAAGTGTGAAGATGTTTTTTGTGGAATTTCTATCTTTTGGTGTCTGAGTTACTATTCACGATACGGCACTATTCACGATACTGCATTTTATTCAATTTAAAAAATAAAATTTCTTCTTTTCGTCTAAAACATCTATTCGGATACTAACTCGATTGTATCCATGTTTTGATCATTCTTGAATTTTACACCACTATGATTATTTTTGAGGTATTTTTGGACATGGATAAAACCAAGTATGAATCCTTAATCCTTAATCCTTATCATTTTGTTTCACTCGGATTCGCTTTTTAAAAAATATTTTTCATCATCCTCGGTCTTAAATGATGATATTATGGAATATCTTTGGCTCAGTAGTGCAAAGATGAATGATTTCTTAAGAATATCTTTGGCCCAGAGTGCAAAGATGAATGATTTCAAGAATATCTTTGGCCAGAGTGCAAGATGAACAGTGTTTAAATGAACATGACCAATCGATGAATATCTTTGGCACTGTGAGTGCAAAGATGAATATTTGATTCCGATGTATATTGATTGATGTTACTGGGGATAAAAGATAGACGATGAACTTTTAAATTCATACATAGAAGATAGTAGTTTGCATTCTCTACTTAACTCTTCTAATGAATTATTATTTCATTGCTGCGAATATTGATTTAAAATTTGTTGTCTATTGTATTCTATTATATTTTTCCTGTTGAAGACTAACGATAATTTGTTGTATATTATCTTAGTCATAATATTCTTTATCCGAGCTAGTTGAGCTCACCCTTTTCCTTTTTGTTCCATTTTTCTCGTGGAGGCGAGAATATAGCGAGTACGAGTCTGGGTATGGAATGAAGGTTTTAGAAAGGATTGTTTAGTAGTCCTCACCATTTTGTAAAATAATGTATCAATAAATGTGATGAGGATTTATTTGAGTATAGATATTGTCTAGAAGATAATATTTGTATTCAAACTCACGCTTTCTTGTTGTAATAATAAAGTTGTAGTTGTTTACGTACCATGTATTGACAACTCGTAATAGGTGATGTATACCTATTTTGGGGGCGCCACAGTTGGTATCGAGCTTAGGATATGATCTCTGGCGGAGATCGGGGAATAGAACTAGGAGGGAGAGACGAGTAAATCCTTCGCTAGTGTGTCCTACCTAAGCTTATTTGTTAGTTGGTCAAGATATAGGTATATTATGTGATATATTGATTTCCTTAATTAACCCTTGTTTTATGACATGATTTGAGAATGTCGATCGAGAATATTAACAATGGAAATGAGACCGTGGAGATGCTGTACTCACTAACGAGGAGAACGTGCAACAGTCGGGCAATGTTCCTCCCGTGAACAACACCATTGAAAGCGTATGATGAACGAGGGATGTTTAGAAGTTTTTGCGATTCATGCAAAAATCGCATTTAGGGAAACTCGTGTTCAAAATACGAGAGGAAATGATAGCAATTCACACGGGTTGTCACAAATACAAGGCTTCAAAGAGTTGGGACCACCAAAATTTAAGGGAAAGCCGATCCGATCATGGCGGAAACATGGGTCAAACAAATTACCAAGATATTCGATGTCTTGGGATGCACGGAGGAACAGAAAGTTCCATTCGCCACCTTTATGTTCCGTGGCGAAGCGCATTCATGGTGGGAGTCTCAGTGAAGCGTACCCATCCAACCAAGCACTCAAAGATGTCTTGGGAGACGTTTGAGAGCTATTTAATGACAAATACTTTCCCGAAAGTGTTCGTCGTATGAAGGAAGTGGAGTTCATCGATTGGAACAAAACAACATGACGCTATCTCAAGACGAGGCAAAGTTTGCAGAGTTATCCGTGTTTGCACCTCATTTGGTGGAGAATGAGGAACGATGACGCGGATGTTTCTTAGAGGTTTGAAACCCGCATACGTCGAGATATCTCATTTCTCATAAATTTTCTCTTTATTCAGATGTTGTAAATGTGGCTCAATTATTAGAGCGAGATAACGAAATACGGTCAACCGAGGACCACAACCAGGATCGTATTAGAGATAGCAACAATGTAATAATGATAACTCGGAGAAAAGAAACAATTTGACAGAAATGGTAACCACTCTGGTGGTAATCATGGCCACGAAAATAGAAGAAGCGAGTTAGGAGGAGATTTTAAAAGAGGAGATTTAACAACGACCATGTGAAGATGATAAAGGTCTTGCAAGAATCGGTTCTAAGGGAGGAGAACGACCACCGGTCATATGCTACAAATGCGGAAAAGAGGGACATATCACCAAACCGCCCACAACAGTTCAAGGTATGCTATAATTGTGGAAAGGAAGGACATATCGCCGAGATCAGACAAGAGCAAAACCTAGTTCAATGGGGGACGGTGACTCAAAAGATCGTCCCTTAAAAGTCAAAAGTCAACGATTCCGGGAAGAGCGTTTGTTGTGATCGGGTCATAATGCGAGGAACCCAAACGAGGTGATCACGGGTAAGCTATTTATAAATTCTTACGCGAAGTTTATACCTTACTTGATACCGGTGCTACCCATTCATTTATCTCTCCTGCATGTGCTCAACGCTTAAACTTGACTCGGAGAAATTAGACTTTGACCTATCTGTGGAAACTCCGTTAGGAGAAACTTTCATCACATCCACTGCTTATAAATCTTGTTTGATTCAAGTTGGCACCATTACCTTACTGTTGACCTTATCTCTTTAAAGATACTTGCTTTTGATGTGATTTTAGGGATTGATTGGTTAACTACTCATCATGCCAAAATTGATTGTTTTCGTAAGGTTGTTAGTTTTCATATTCCTAACCAACCTCGTTGTATGCAATTCAAGCAACTAAACCATTAAAATCGATCAACGTCATATCTAATCATAAAGCTATTCGCTTTATTAAAAACGGATGTCAAGCTTTCTTAGCCCATGTTATGGATTTGAATAAAGACACGCCAAATTTGAATAATATTCCTATTGTTATTGACTTTCCGACGTATTTCTCAAAGAACTTCCTGCCTACCCCGTAACGTGAAGTTGAATTCTTTATTGATCTTGAACTCGGTACAAAGCCCATTTCTAAAACCCCATATCGAATGGCTCCTATTGAACTTCGAGAGTTAAAGGTCCAACTACGTGAATTGTTGGACATCGGTTTCATTCGCCCTAGTACATCTCCTTGGGGTGCTCCTGCTTTTATTTGTAAAGAAGAAAGACGGGGAGTATGCGACTTTGTATTGACTATCTGGAATTGAACCATGTCACTATCAAGAATAGGTATCCTCTACCTCGTATTGATGACTTGTTTGACTAGTTGCAAGGGGCACAATTCTTTTCAAAATCGATCTTCATTCTCGATATCATCAATTTGAAGATTAGAACCGAGGATATTCCAAAGACGCCTTGAAACTCGGTATGGGCATTATGAATTCTTAGTCATGTCTTTCGGACTAACTAATGCTCTACTGACTTTTTCATGGATATGATGAACCGAGTATTCAAGGAATATTTGGATCAATTCGTTGTTGTCTTTATTGATGACATCCTCATATATTCCAAAAGACGTGAAGATCATGAGCACCATTTGAAGTTTGTACTCCAAAGGCTTCGTGAAAACCAACTATATGACAAATTGAAGAAATGCGAGTTCGGCTTGAGGAAGTAGCATTCCTTGGGCGCGTGGTGTCGAAAACATGGAGTATCTGCTTGATCCGTGAAGATTGAAGCAATACAAAGTTGGGAGCAACCAAGTCGGTGGTCAAGTACGTAGCTTTTTGGGCTTAGTCGGTTATTATCGGAGATTCGTGGAAGGGTTTTCTCGAATCGCTACTCCATTAACTCAACTAACTTCGGAAGGATACAAAATTCGCTTTGGAGCGAAGAATGCGAGAAAAGTTTCCAAGAGCTTAAGAGGAGACTTATTTCAAAGACTGTTCTAACAATACCATCCGGTTCGGATGGATTTGTTATCTACTGATGCTTCGTAAAGGGTTAGGATGTGTTCTCATGCAACGTGGAAAGTCATAGCCTATGCCTCATGACAACTTAAAGAGTATGAGAGGAATTATCCTACTCATGATCTAGAGTTAGCGTGATCGTTTTGTGCTAAAAATATGGAGGCACTATTTATATGGGGAGAAAGTGGAGATATATTCGCACCATAAAAGCCTTAAATATTTCTTCACTCAAAAAGAACTTAACATGCGGCGAATGACGTTGGCTCAAGCTATTGAAAGACTACGACCACACTATTCAATACCATCCCGGTAAAGCGAACGTGGTAGCCGACGCATTGAGTAGTAGAAGATCATATGCGAACGAAAAGGATGATGTCAAGTATCTGCGACAGAGCCAACTTTAATAGAAAAAGTTAAGGTTGCTCAAGCCACCGACCCGGAGCCGATCGTATGAAGAAGAAAGTACAAGAAGGAGCTATTCCGAGCAAGAATTGATGAAGAAGGAATACTTGAGTCCACTCTAGACTTTGTGTTCCTAACGACTCGATTTGAAGTACAAGATTATGATGGAGGCACACAATACGCCATTTGCAATCCATCTCGGAAGTACTAAAATGTATCGTGATCTTCGACATACATTTTGGTGGAACAATATGAAGAGAGAGATTGCAAAGTTTATCTCGATGTGTTTAACTTGCAAATGCGTGTAAAGGCGAGCATCTTGTACCTAAGGGTCCGTTGCAACCACTTGAGATTCCGAATGGAAGTGGGAACACATTACTATGGATTTCAAGCATTTTGGTCTTCCTACGGTTTCTCAAGGCATCAATGCTATTTGGGTTATTGTTGATAGATTAACCAAGTCTGCTTTCATTTCTTGCCGATACGGAGACTTATTCCTTGAACGTCTTGCTAGTATGTACGTGAATGAGATTGTGAGGTTGCATGGCATGCCTGTATCCATAGTTTCGGATCGTGACCCAAGATTCACTTCAAGATTTTGGGTTAGCTTGCAAAAAAAGCTATGGGCACGGATTTGCGATTTAGTTCGCATACCATCCCCAAACCAGACGGACAATCGAGAGGACTATTCAAACTCTTGAAGATCTATTAAGACTCGTGTCCTAGACTTCAAGGGTAGTTGGGATAAGTATTTACCATTGGTGGAATTCTCCTACAACAACAGCTTATCGTGCAAGTATAGGTGTGGCTCCATTCAAGCATTATATGGACGAAAATGTCGCTTCTCCAATATGTTGGGATGAGGTGGGTGAAGCAACATTGTTGGGACCCGAAAGTTAGTACGTATGACTACCGAAAAGATCCAAATGATTCGACAACGTATACAAACCGGCACAAGATCGACAAAAAGAGTTATGCGGATCT
This sequence comes from Panax quinquefolius, assembly GCA_020205615.1. Lineage (NCBI taxonomy): Eukaryota > Viridiplantae > Streptophyta > Magnoliopsida > Apiales > Araliaceae > Panax > Panax quinquefolius. Next base: position 62,465,273 of record CM035164.1, on the reverse strand, counting down.
TCATCGAAAGGACGTGGAATTTAATGTAGGGATCATGTATTGTTACGAGTTGCTCCATGGAAAGGAGTTACAAGATTTGGGAAGAGAGGAAAGCTCAATCCACGATTTATTGGTCCATTTCAAATTCTTGACCGAGTAGGAAATGTAGCCTATAGACTTGCGTTACCTCAAAAGTATGTCTCGTGTTTCATAATGTGTTTCACATATCGTATTTCAGTAAATATGTGAAAGACCCAAACCATGTTATTGAGTTAGAACCGGACGAGATAGCCGAAGACTTAACGTATGAGGAGGTACCTGTCAAGATTTTGGATAGGAAGGAGCATGTCCTACGCGCAAAGGTTATACCACAAGTTAAAGTTTTGTGGAGGAATCATGCTATTAGAGGAATTGACCGGGGAATTGAAACGGAAATGAAAGCGAGGTATCCTCACCTTTTCGAAACACCAGGTACGTACGTCAATTTCGAGGACGAAATTTCATAAGGAGGGGAGGTTGTAAGACCCCGAAATTTTTTTAAATAAAAAGGAATTTCCTTTATTTATTATTTTGAAATAGTAAGGGTGGATTTGATTAATGTGGATAGTTATGGGTAAAATACGCAAATATTTCAAAATAAGCAAGTGGTTATAAAATATTCATTGTTGTTGGGGAATATTCGTTTGGTCGTGGAATATTCGTACTGTCGGGGAATATTCGTACGACGGCGCAGCCATGTGTGGGCCCCATAATGGAAAGCGATTGGATGAAGAAAACGACAAATATAAGTTGTTTAAAAATAACGGCGTAGTTGTTACCGTTAACACTATTGGAATACCCGGTGGTTAAAACACAGTAATACGCGTTGTTGCACACGGTATTGCACCAATTATTGATTCTTACGTAAGAAGGCACTACTCAATAATGGTTACAATAATTACTTTATTCGATTTTATTGTGTTAATAATTGTCTTTGTGTTGATATTTTATATTCTTTGTTGTTTCAATAATTGTCATTACACAGTATTTTTCATTATCGAAGCAATAATTCATATTATCTGAATAATATTATTAGATAACATTATTGGCAATGTCTAGAAAGTTCTGTCTAAGGAGAGGTTTGGTCACCTAATTGCGCGCCAGTAAGAAGAAATTCTTATTGAAAGCCCCTCTTTCCTGGGAACCTGCCTGGTTGTCAATATTGTGATTCTGTAATATTATTTATGAATAATTAATTATTGATTCATATGATGAGAAAAATATTGATTTTATGTGGATATAGATGGAGAAAATTTTATAGTGACAATTGTTGAAAATTGAAATTTTATCTTTTTCTGATAAAATAATTCATTTAAATATATTATTTTAATAATATATTATTCTGGTGATATTTTTACAACGAATGTGGGATATATGAGTATCTGAGGAGGAAGAGTATTTTTGTTGCAATAAATGTTTAAAACATGTTAAACATGTCTGGTGGACCCCATTTATTGACCGAAATTTGATTATAGCACAAAAATCGAATTGCTTGTGGATTTCGGTCAATTTCCATTTGGAATTTGGAAAAACTTTCTTCCGCAAAGTTGTAGAGAATTGAATTTCCTATAAAACTCTCGTGAGATTCGAATTTTCTGATGAAAGGGCTATTTATTATGAATTATTGAAGTTCAAGCTCAAAATAATTAATTTTGAAGTTTTAAATATTTTTAATAAGAAAAACGTTTTTTTGAGTTAGGCAAGGTGAGTCACTCTTGGTGGCTGATGATTTGAATCAGATTTTGGAGTGCGTAGGAATTTAATAAATATATATTAATATTTTATTAAATTTTCGCGCTTTAGTGTTCTAAGCAATTTCCTATAAATAGGTGCTTAGGTTAGAATTGAAAATCACACCGTAAATCAAGTTTTCTCTCTATATATTATCGAGCGTATTCTTGTGAGTATTTTGATTATACTTTGAGTATTGCTATACTGTGCAAGTCCAAGTCATAGCCTATATCCTGTTTCAAATTAGAAGTACTTGATCTTTCGAGGTAAGGGATGTTATTTTCTTCTCAAATGATATTATTTCTTCAATATCATTATCTTTGAAATATTGGTTGAACTTTTATCAAATTTGGAACTTTTTCATCATGTCCGTTACTATTCATGGGTTACTATTCATGAGTTACTATTCACGAGTTACTATTCATGAGTTACTATTCACGAGTACTATTCATGAAGTGTGAAGATGTTTTTTGTGGAATTTCTATCTTTTGGTGTTGAGAGTTACTATTCACGATATCTGCACTATTCACGATATCTGTACTATTCATTTAAAAAATAAAATTTCTTCTTTTCGCTCAAAAACATCTATTCGGATACTAACTCGATTGTATCTATGTTTTGATCATTCTTGAATTTTACACCACTATGATTATTTTTGAGGTATTTTGGACATGGATAAAACTTAAGTACGAATCCTTAATCCTTAATCCTTGTCATTTTGTTTCACCGGATTCGTTTCTTTAAAAAAATATTTTCATCATCCTCGGTCTTAAATGATGATATTATGGAATATCTTTGGCTTTTGTGTGCAAAGATGAATGATTTCTTAAGAATATCTTTGGCACCTCAGTGCAAAGATGAATGATTTCTGAAGAATATCTTTGGCCCAGTGTAAAGATGAACAGTGTTTAAATGAACATGACTTAATCGATGAATATCTTTGGCTCAGAGTAGTGCAAAGATGAATATTTGATTCCGATGTGTATATTGATTGATGTTACAGGGGATAAAAGATAGACGATGAACTTTTAAATTCATACATAGAAGATAGTAGTTTGCATTCTCTACTTAACTCTTCTAATGAATTATTATTTCACCATGAATATTGATTTAAAATTTGTTGTCTATTGTATTCTATTATATTTTTCCTGTTGAAGACTAACGATAATTTGTTGTATATTATCTTAGTCATAATATTCTTTATTGAGCTAGTTGAGCTCACCCTTTTCCTTTTGTTCCATTTTTCTCGTGAGGCGAGAATATAGCGAGTACGAGCTCTGGGTATGGAATGAAGGTTTTAGAAAGGATTGTTTAGTAGTCCTCACCATTTTTGTAAAATAATGTATCAATAAATGTGATGAGAATTTATTTGAGTATAGATATTGTCTAGAAGTTAATATTTGTATTCAAACTCACAGTTTTACTGTTGTAATAATAAAGTTGTAGTTGTTTCTGTACCATGTATTGACAACTCAGAATAGGTGATGTATACCTATTTTGGGGGCGTCACATGAAGTGTTGTTGAATATCTTTGGCATGTATTGCAAAGATGAACTGTTAATGAATATCTTTGGCATGTATTGCAAAGATGAACTGTTGATGAATATCTTTGGCCTGTAGTGCAAAGATGAACCGTTGTTGAATATCTTTGGCATGTATTGCAAAGATGAACTGTTGATGAATATCTTTGGCCCGTAGTGCAAAGATGAACTGTTGTTGAATATCTTTGGCCTGTAGTGCAAAGATGAATTGTTGATAAATATCTTTGGCTCGTAATGCAAAGATGACTTGTTGTTGAATATCTTTGGCCTGTAGTGCAAAGATGATTTGTTGATGAATATCTTTGGCTCGTAATACAAAGATGACCTGTTGTTGAATATCTTTGGCCTGTAGTGCAAAGATTATTTGTTGATGAATATCTTTGGCTCGTAATGCAAAGATGACCTGTTGTTGAATATCTTAGGTCTGTAGTGCAAAGATGACTTGTTGATGAATATCTTTGGCCCGTAGTGCAAAGATAAATTTATTAGTATGATTACGAACATGAACTGTGATTTGGTATAACCATGATCTTTGATGTTTCAGGTGATGAAAATTATCTTTGTCCTAGATGAGAAAAGGAATTTAGAATTACAATTACGATTATGAGTTATACATGTGATTGTGGACAGGAATTGTTGATTGATGTTACAGGGATAAAAAATTGTTGGTGGACTTTTAACATGGAGAAGATAATAGATTTTATGGTCTATTTGACTCTTCTAATGGATGGCTCGTTCCGCTACAACTATGGTTGAATTTTTTTATCATATAACACATGTTCTAAATCTCTGATTTATTACTGATGAAGGCTATTGATAATTTATTTATCTTTAGTCATGATATTCTTTACTGAGCTAGTTGTGCTTACCCTTTTGCTTCACAATTCCTTTAAGGTAATAGGAGTGTAGCTGGGTCGAGCGGGGATAACAGGGGAATAGAACGGTGGTCTCTAGCTGTGGAGATTCTCCCTAAACAGCATAGAAAAGTGTGTTGTATACATCTTTTTGTAGTTATATTTGGTGAATCATATAGGGTGAGGCGAACCCAACGTTGGAAGGGTGTTTCGCCACTATCATACAAGATGTCTAATGTCATACAACCTCGTGTCATCATAAGACAAGGTTGTGCACATCCATTTGCTGAGTATATTTACGAGCACTACCTATATAATCTGGGTGTTTGTTTGAAGTATAATTCTCAATTAGAGACAGTGGAGATAATGATATGTCAAGAGAAGACTCACCATTGGGAAGAATATGATAGTAATCTTCTCGTTTTTCTTTGGGGTCTATTGGGTCAGCTAAGGATAATTCTGTGGCCATATGATATCTATCATTGCCTAGAAGCATGGCCTCCCATGTACGAAGGTTTCCTTGAGCACTTCCCAAAGATTCTAATTTCTAAAACAGTTTTTGACTATACCTTTATGTAGGTATCACTGTGAGGTGCTGTCCACTGATGGGACATTTATCACATTACGCTTGGGACACGAGTTATAGTTGGTATATATTTGTATCCAAACTCACAGCATATGTGTTGTTGTATTTTGTACGACAATTGTTGTAATAAAGTTGTAGTTGTTTTCTGTACCATGAATTTGGCGACTCAGAATGGGTTGGATGGAATGGACCTATTTTGGGGGCGTCACAGTTGGTATCAGAGCTATAAGTAAAGAGCCCCGAGCCTCTTGCTGGTGACTTCCTGTTGATGGGGGATGCACCGAAGCCAGACTCTCCGTAGGGGACGCCGTTCTGCGGTGGCAAACTGATAGGTACCAATGTGAGGTGCTGTCCACAGTTGGGACATGAGTCATAGTTGGTATCAGAGCTTAAGGATATGATCTCTAGCGGAGATCGGGGAATAGAACTAGGAAGGGAGAAACGAGTAATATTCTTCGCTAGTGTGTCCTACCTAAGCTTATTTGTTGGTCAGTCATAATATCGGGATATTATGTGATATGTTAATTTGTCTAATTAACCCTTGTTTTGAAGCTGTATTCTAGAATGATATCTGAAATACAGGAGATGAGCATTGGAGAAATCATGATGACAGGGAAGATGGAATCTGAAATGAAAGCAAGGTATTCTCAACTCTTTGAAATACCAGGTACGTAAATTTCGGGGACGAAATTTCATAAGGAGGGGAGATTGTAAGACCCCAAATTTTATGAAATAAAATTATTCAATTTTTCTTATAATTATTATTCAGTAAATGGTTAAATTGATAAAAGTTTAAAGTTAAGGGTGATATGTGCAAAGTTTTCAAAATACGCAAGTGGTTATAAAATACTCATTGTTGTCGGAGAATATTCGTTTGGTCGTGGAATATTCTTTCTGTCGGGGAATATTCGTATGATGGCACAGCTATTTGTGGGCCCCATAACAGAATAACTGTCGGATGAAGAAAATGACAAATTTGAGTTTTTATAAATAATAGCGTAGTTGTTACCGTTAACATTGTTGGAAAACCTGGTGGTTAAAATACGATGTCTGGCGTAGTTGCAAAGTAGCACCGATATTATGCATGTTGTTGAATTATTGATCCTTACGTAAGAAGGCACTACTCAATAATTGTTACAGTAGTTACTGTTCAATATTTTATTTTATTGATTCAATAATTGCTGCGTTGATATTTTATATTATTGTTGTTTCAATAATTGTCATTTGCAGTATTTTTCCATTATCGGATCAATAATTCATATTATTTGGAATAATATTATTAGATAGCATTATTGGCAATGTCTAGAAAGTTACATCAAGGATAGGTTTGGTCACTTAATTGCGCTACCCAAGAAGGAGAAATCCTTATCGGAAAGCCCCCTCTTTCCTGGGAACTGCCTGGTTGTCATTATTATGATTCTGTAATATTATTTGTGAATAATTAATTATTGATTTATATGATAAGGAAATATTTATTTTATGTGGATATAAATGATGGATATATTTATTTTTATGTGGATAAAAATGAAGAAATTAATGTTGAGGTATTTTATCAGTATTTTATCGAATTGGAGGTATTAAAAGATCAAATCAATGTTCTTACAGCTTTATTGTGTGAGTTATAATTTTTAATCTGACCGTTGGATCGTTGTAATTTTTGGATATGTTATACATATATAAGTTGAGTATATGTCCACAAATTTTGAACCGTTAAAAATCAACGAATGATTTGTTATGAATTTTAAGAGGTGACTGATTCGGAAATTAGGTTTATAAATGATTTTGGTAGAAAATTCTAGAAATGGGTGGACCCCACTTCTGGTTGTTGGGGATGGTGGCTGATTTTTGGTGGGTGGAATAGTAGCAGGTAAAGCCATCAGGTTGCAGGTCAAGTCTGCTTCGGCGTGCTAACATTTTCCTATAAATAGAGAGCTAAGTTAGAATTGAAAATCACACCAGAAATAAGTTTTCTCTCTTTTTCTCTCTATATTATCGAGTATATTTTGTAAGTATTTAGATAATTGGTGAGTTGCTATTCATCAGTGCAAGTTTCTTTCAGCGTCACATCCGATATCTAGTCAGAAGTGCTGCTCTTTTGAGGTAAGGGATAGTAAGGGTTATTAAGGGATGTTATATTCTTCATAATGATGTTATTATTTCAATATCATTATACTGACATATTGGTATGGATCTTATTGTGGAATTTCTACCTTTTTGTGTCAGGGTTTACTATTCACGATATGGTACTTATTCACGATACTCACGGTCTATTCACGATATCGACACTTATTTATGTATGTGGCACTATTTATGTATATGACATTATTTACGTATACGGTACTATGTACAAATACGGAGTACTATTTATGAGTTACTATTCACGAGTTACTATTCACGAGTTACTATTCACGAGTTACTATTCATGAGTTACTATTCACGAGTTACTATTTACAAGTTACTATTCACGAATTCCTATTCACGGATACTGTTCACAATTAAATTGGTTTTTTTTTCTGACCAAATTATCGTTGATTTATGAATCTTACTCTTGAAATTAAATCCATGTTTTGATGTTATTGTTTTTATTATCATATATAACATTTTTATAATCTTGGTGAAGAAATTTGTCATTGACTTAAGTGTAAAGATGGGTAGATTATTGGTATGACCATGACTATGGGTTCCCTTTGGCCAGTAGTGCAAAGATGAATTGTGACTAGTATGATCATGACCATTGAATTTACAATTGAATATTTTTAGCTTAAGTGCAAAGGTAAATTGATCAACATGGTTATAATTATGGTTTATATAAATTTTGAAATGATTATATATTTCTTTGAGATATTAATATATTTGGCCTGTAGTGCAAATATGAACTGTTGATGAATATCTTTGGCATGTATTGCAAAGATGAACTATTGATGAATATCTTTGGCCTGTAGTGCAAAGATGAACTGTTGTTGAATATCTTTGGCATGTATTGCAAAGATGAACTGTTGATGAATATCTTTGGCATGTATTGCAAAGATGAACTGTTGATGAATATCTTTGGCCTGTAGTGCAAAGTTGAACTGTTGTTGAATATCTTTGGCATGTATTGCAAAGATGAATTGTTGATGAATATCTTTGGCCTGTAGTGCAAAGATGAACTGTTGTCGAATATCTTTGGCCCGTAGTGCAAAGATGAACTGTTGTTGAATATCTTTGGCCTGTAGTGCAAAGATGAATTGTTGATGAATATCTTTGGCTCGTAATGCAAAGATGACTTATTGTTGAATATCTTTGGCCTGTAGTGCAAAGATAATTTGTTGATGAATATCTTTGGCTCGTAATGCAAAGATGACCTGTTGTTGAATATCTTTGGCCTGTAGTGCAAAGATGATTTGTTGATGAATATCTTTGGCTCGTAATGCAAAGATGACTGTTTGTTGAATATCTTTGGCTGTAGAGTGCAAGATGACTTGTTGATGAATATCTTTGGCCCGTAATGCAAAGATAAATTTATTAGTAAATTATGAACATGAACTGTGATTTGGTATAACCATGATCTTTGATGTTTCAGGTGATGAAAATTATCTCTGTCCTGGATGAGAAAAGGAATTTAAAATTACAATTACGATTATGAGTTATACATGTGATTATGGACAGGAATTGTTGATTGATGTTACAGGGATAAAACATTGTTGGTGGACTTTTAACATGGAGAAGATAATAGATTTTATGGTCTAGTTGACTCTTCTAATGGATGGCTCGTTCCGCTGCAACTATGGTTGAATTTTTTTATCATATAGCACATGTTCTAAATCTCTGATTTATTACTGATGAAGGCTATTGATAATTTATTTATCTTTAGTCATGATATTCTTTACTGAGCTAGTTGTGCTCACCCTTTTGCTTCATAATTCCTTTCAGGTAATAAGAGTGTAGCTGGGTCGAGCGGGGATAACAGGGGAATAGAACGGTGGTCTCTAGCTGTGGAGATTCTCCCTAAACAGCATAGAAAAGTGTGTTGTATACATCTTTTAGTAGTTATATTTGGTGAATCATATAGGGTGAGGCAAACCCAACGTTGGAAGGGTGTTTTGTCACTATCATACAAGATGTCTAATGACATACAACCTCGTGTCATCATAAGACAAGGTTGTGCACATCCATTTGCTGAGTATATTTTCGAGCACTACCTATATAATCTGGGTGTTTGTTTGAAGTATAATTCTCAATTAGAGACAGTGGAGATAATGATATGTCAAGAGAAGACTCACCATTGGGAAGAATATGATAGTAATCTTCTAGTTTTTCTTTGGGGTTTATTGGGTCAACCAAGGATAATTCTGTGGCCATATGATATCTATCATAACCTAGAAGCATGGCCTCCCATGTACGTTTTCTTGAGCACTTCCCAAAGATTATAATTTCTAAAACAGTTTTTGACTATACCTCTATGTAGGTATCACTGTGAGGTGCTGTCCATTGATGGGACATTTGTCACATTACAGTTGGGACACGAGTCACAGTTGGTATATATTTGTATCTAAACTCACAGCATTTATGTTGTTGTATTTTGTACGACAATTATTGTAATAAAGTTGTAGTTGTTTTCTGTACCATGTATTTGGCGACTCAGAATGCATGAGTTGGATGGAATGGACCTATTTTGGGGGCGTCACACGTACGATATTCGTATTATACGTCATACTAGTCTCCGTACTATACTCGTATAATAACTAGTATTATACTCGTATTTCTCACGCATAATAACTCTAATTATTATATGAAATTATAAAATTCTCGGAACTCACTTTTCCTAACCCTTAGGTTTTAAGTCCGCAGGAGAAAACTTCATTTTTTCCATAACTGAAATATTATTGAATATTCCATCACGTCTCAAAATTATACGTAATCATTAAATTCTCGGAATTTCAAAATAAATCTTTGAGCAGAAACGGATGAATAGTGCATATTTCGTCTTTTTTCCCAAAAAATATTTTATTCCCGGAAAACTCTCATTTTCGTCTTGAAAATTCTTACTCGTTCAATCTAGCTCGTAGCCATAATCCTCCCGACTTATAATCATCCTAGCTTATAGAACGATTAATAAACACATAACACAAAATAGTATTAATAAAAATTCATTTTATTAATAACTAATTCTTTAAACTTAAATTCTGTACAATCCAAAATTCTGGGTTGTCACATTCTTCCCTCCTTATAAAAATTCCGTCCTCGGAATTTCTTAAAACCACACCCTTACCCGGGTCATCACATTCTCCCCTTCGTCACAGAATTTTGTCCTCGAATTTTTTTTAGCTTACTTTTCTTCTCAACTTCTCTTCAAAGAAGTTCTTATCTTCCCATCATTCCTAACCTCCATAACCTATCAAGAATCATGAAGTAGAAGGAATAGCAAGAAATATAAAATATCCCTTAAAATATTTCATACTTTTGCTGAGGGGTCAAATTGACCATGAACTCTTACTAGGTTAAACAGCCTTTCGCCGTAAACCTTTCTTTCCACGGTAAGTTTACAATCACAAAGAAGGTAAACTACCTCTTTCTATACGTAGGTGATCAACCCATCGTATAACCCCATTTCGGGATATGTTCACCTCAGACTTAATACCAAAAATTTTGGATATCACTTGAAACATTCGTCTAGTCAACTCAATTGACATCGACTACTTCTTTAAATTCTTTTCGCAATACATCAAAATGTTTTTATGACGTCATGATACCGTACTCTTCACATTACGTTGAGGACTTCGTCAGTTTATGACTTTGTCATTATACATCATACCATAGCGGTTTGTTGATCCTAAGATCACATCCCACCAGGTTCAATTGCATTAACAACTCCATCTTTTTACCATTCTTGCATCAAATTAATGCATGGATGATATAAAATTCATTTTGATATTTTAAATCAATTTCTGTCTAGCCGAAGCAATTGGCATATACATACAAAGAACAGCTCTTTTAAAATCCATTGGTTCCAAAAGTTGAACCAATTCTTTTCTTTTTGAAATGTACACATAAGCACGATTTCAATAAACATCGAAATCTAGCATAGCTAGAAGACTTGGAATATCCTATTCTCTATCTTTCTTCATTGTCTTACTGTGATAATACTTAATCTTCTCTAGCACCTTCAATGCTAAGTCTACTGAAAATACTTCGTTTTCAGTCTAAACATTCGTATACCTTAGTACAGTCCATCAACTTACCACACATTATGAGTTCAGGAACTTTCCACAATAGTATGAGTTTAAGAACATCCAGACAGACCTTAGGCGTCCATTCGCTGAGACGCTCGAAAACATACCATATTATTATGAGTCACGAACTTACCATAAGTATGAGTTTCAAGAAGTCGAACCTACCTTATCGTTCTCTACCTATCAAGTATATACATGAGAAAAGATTCACCTTCTCGTCATAAACATCTTAATAGCGCGACCAATTCCAATGATTATCACTGTAATAAACTGAGCAGTTGTTACACCAAAGCACAAACCTCTGCCCATAACAAAGGTTCATACAACTCAGCTATCACATGAGTCCTCAATTGAAATCTTACAACTTCTAAATTTCTCTTTACTTAATACGAATTTTCTTTAATTCGTATGTTATCCTTTACAACTCCATCTGGGTTCTTCTTTCCGTACTACTTCATAGTACCATTCATTTATAGCATTAGCTATAAATTATTCATCGTTTAACAACTCATCTGTTTACGATTTACTATGATCATGTGGTGATCTTCTTCCTTAATTGTTTAACTCAACGATTTTCTTATCATTCTCTCTACGATTATAGTCTTAGGTACACATACCTAAGATTTATAACCTATTAGCTTTGATACCACTCTGTAACGCCCCAAAATCTGGTCTACTTTCATACCCGAACTCCGTGCGTATAATGTGTATATGTATTTATGTGGTAAATAAAAATATATTTATTACATAAATGATTACAAATAATTTTATTTTAGGATTATTGATTATTATAAAGTATATTCTTATAATAATTAGTTTATAGTAAAAATGTTTTATTAATTATTTTCCATAAAAATATAAGCATATATTATTTAAATAATATATGAAATGATTTTTAGAATAATTATAATAATTATTTTATTATATGAATTTTAGTACAGATTATTAAGTTAATTATTTTACCTTAATTATTAAGGTTAAATATAAAGAATAAATCAGATATGGAATCCAAACCCTAATTTTGGATTTTTATCAAGGAATGAGAATAATAATATAATATTAATTATATTTTGATTTTTCAGTGCTATAAATATATACTGTATGTACGTATTGAGGATGGTTGGACAATTATGGTGTTTAATTTCAAAACCCTAATATTAATTGGTTAAACCCTAGTTTTACTGGGGGAAACCCTAATTTGAAAATCAATTGTGAGTTTAAGACTGTTATATAACTGTGTTATATGTTTTATGTTGTGTATTAAATGATTAATTAGGTAAACTCTAATTAAAAATTTAGAAACCCTAAATAATTTTCAGAAAACCCTAAGTTATTAAAAACCCTAATTTTAAATGTTAAACCCTAAAATCCTAATTTCGAAAATAAGAAACCCTAATTTGAAACTCAAATTAGAGTTCGAGATTGGTTGTAATTGTGATAAGGTAATTAATCTATAAAGTATGGGAATTATATTAGGAAAACCCTAATAAATTTTGGAAACCCTAATTAAAAACCCTAATTCTAAAATTAGTAACCCTAATTTGCTAATTTGTTAACCCTAATTTATTAATTGTAAGCTAAATGCTAATTAGTGGACACTAAAACACTAATGTTCATGTATAGTGTAATTAGAAAATTAATCATAATTAGGAAACCCTAAATTTAGAAACTAAAATTTATTTAATTTTATTTTTTTGTGCAAACCCTAAATTGGAAATCCTACAAATGCTATGTACTAAACCTTAGGGTTAAACCCTAATGGTTTGCAAGGATGACAAGCATGCCATTAAAATGATATGACAAAAAACCAAATTGCCCCTTTGTGCATTATTGATGCTATGTATAGGTTTTGACAATAGGAGAAGTGGGTGAACCACTTCAACCACCCCATGTGCTCACTAAATGCCAACAATCAGCTCTAGCTAATCCAAATTCATTGCATACATGTATTATAAATAGATTGGAGAGAGAAAGAATTCATTTGTTAGCCATTTTGTGCACAACACTTAAGCAAACTCTCTCAAGCCCCACACCTCCGAAATTCTTTAGTTTTTCAGTCACAAAACTGAGCCCCACTAACATCCATAACTAAAACAGAAGCCAGAAATCAAGATTTTTCATAAGAGGTATAAAACCCTAGCAAGAAGTCAGTCCATAAATCTGTTGTTAGATGTTAGATTTTTGTTTGTTAAACATGTTATATAAGGTGTCTAATCATGATCTGGGTTGCTAGATGTTAGATCCATAACATCTAGAGGCTCGGATTTAAAGATTTGCCAAATCTGGAAAAAGTTCGAACTGTGGTCTGACAAGTAATGTCAGTGACCACATATCCTTGTTCATGTATGCTTTTTGTTTTTTAAAGGTTTAAATATGTTGTCTGACATGTGGTCTTTAATCAGGATCAATAAGCAGACTTATATCTGATCCAGATTTCAAGTTATTGTTGGTCAAAGTCGGTTGACCGACCATGACCGGGCCATTTCTGGGTAACCCAGAAAGGCCTTATCAGTGTCTGACAAGATATTTAAGGCTCCAGATCTGTCAGGTTTTTGATGTTTTGAGTTTGTTGTTGAATCCATGTTATAGTATGTTAGTTTAACTCTCGATCCATGCTTTTATTGAATCTAGATATCAAGTGTACAAGATTTGGTAACCCAGAAAACTGATGAACATGACGACTGACAAACTTTGACCGGCATGTATCTTCATTATGTGATGTTGATATGGTGATTTTATGTAATGAATCTCTTCCTGGTAATGTTGGCTACAAACTGCAAAGCCTATATCACAAAACACCTGCACAGATTTAAAGTTATAGAAGCCCAAAGGTGGACAATCGAACTGTTCTTCATTTCTGGGTAACCCAGAAATGAAGAACAGGTCTGACAGCCATTTTAGAGGCTCAGATCTCTTGGGTTTTGTAGTGTATGATTATGTTTGTTGTTGGATCTTGTAGTCCTCGCACTCAACTACATACTACTCGATCAACAACATGCCTGTAAACACAACACCCAAAGATTGATCCCTGGTCAAACCTGCCCACTCATTCACTGTCATGCATTTTCTGGGTTTGGCCAAGAACGCGAAGAACACCTATAGCGACAGTTTTGTCGCAATAGGCAGTCTTTAGCGATAATTTTATTAAAATTAATTAATTTAATTTCTAAAAATTACAAAAATTATTTTAAAAATTATTTGAAGTTATAAAAATTAACTTTTAATAATTTAAAATATTTTTCATAAATATTAGTATTTATTTAAATATTATTGATATTTTATTTATTTAATAAATGCATTAAATAAATTAATTAAAAATTATTTTAATATATTAAAAATCATTTTAAAGGATAAAAAGGTATTTAATAATATTTTAAGTTATAAAATATAAATTTTAATATTTTAAGAAAAATTTCATTAATTATTTAATATTAATGATGTTAGACTTATTTGATAATTATATTAAATAAATTAGTTTAAAATAATTTTAATATTAGAAAAATCATTTTAAATGAAAATAAATGTTTTAAAAGTATTTTCAGTTATAAAATATAACTTTCAATATTTAAAGGTAAATTTCATTAATTACTTATTATTAATGATATTAAGGTTATGTAATAATTATATTAAATAAATTAATTTAAAATGATTTTATTAATATAAAAATCATTTTAAATGAAAATAAAGTGTTTAAAGATATTTTAAGTTATAAAATATAAATTTTAATATTTAAAGGATAATTTCATTAATAATTTAATATTAATTTATTATTAATGATATTAAATTTATTTAATAATTATATTAAATAAATAATTTAAAAATGGTGTTATTAATTTAAAATCATTTAAAAGTATATAAATGAATTAAAATATATTTTAAGTTATAATTAATGACTTTTAATATTTTGATAAATAGTACCTTACTAATTAAATATTAATGGTAATTATTTAAAATGATTTTAAATATTTTAAAAATTTTAATGGTAATATTAATACTTTAAAAGTATTTTGAGTTACTATAAATAACTTTAACATTTTGGAAATGATTTCATTAATAGTTTAATATTAATTAAATATTAATGATAATAGAATTATTTAATATTTAAATCATTTAATAATGATTCCGACGTTTGAAAATTCATGATAAATTATAATAAATATTTTAAAATTATTATAAGTCATTTAAAAATAATATAACTGATATTTATAGATATTGAGTTACAAAATAGAGTCTTAGACTTGATAATTACCCGATAAGGCCGTCGGTACACCGACATGTTTCATAAATTAAACTGGACTTAGATAATTTAATTAGATATGTGATTATTTGTGATTCAATGGTTGTTAAACATGGGTAATAATGTGATTAGGTTATGTCTTTATCGCGAAATGCAAGATCTTATGTGTTATAGTATATTGTTCTAATCGAACGAATGATTTGATTAATGATAGGTCGTGATATAAATGATAAAACTAAGTTGTGAAATGTAAGCAGCGCATCAGGCAAGTATCTTCTTACCTTTGCATTTTCTTTATGCAATGGACATGAGTAAGAATGTTTCTAAACTATATTATTACTGTAAAGATTATTAACCCTATATTATATACGCTCATTGATTATCAACATGTTAGTATATAGTAATTGATATATATATATATATATATATATATATATATATATATATTTTTGTTCGTTAATTTCTATAAATGGTTATACAAGTGTCCCCACTTGGATAATCATTATATTTAATCACATGTTGAATTACCCGTATATATATGTTGAATTATAAATTATTGTTGAACAAGATAAAACCTTTGATTTGGAACCCAGACAAGTATAAACATCCCTACACGGGAAAACTTTTTATGCACCCAAGGTGGATAGAGTGAACGATACCCTCGTTCTTGCATGTAGTATTGATCAATGCAGGGCATAACGGCCTGATCACCCCCCATGCCCGTAAGTTATGACGGTTTGCAGATGAATTTCTGTTTAACCTTTTCAAAAATGAAAACAATGTTCATAGCATGTCACCATAACCCCAGTTATAGTCAATATGTAGTTTCAAAAATTTAAAAGAGAGTAGTTATGTTATTAATATCGGTTCAGATTACTTCATAACTATTGACTTGTTGTAGAAGGGTAGTATAAAGAAAATATTTAAATTCTTTCAGCTTATATATATAATTGCTATTGGGCACTCAAATGCTCATCCTTGTTTAATTTAAATGTTTTTAGCTAACTGTGAACGACCAGAGAGCTCTGTTAAGAACAAGGGAAAAGGAAAGGTTACTGAATGAACGAAAAGCTATTTTATGTAATAATTAACTTTATTAAGATAAGTATGATATATATTATCTATCATGGGTTGTAATGAATGTTTAAAGGTTACGTACTTGGGATTCAGACTATGACGATATGTAAATTAAGTTGATCTTTATATTATTGTTATTATTATTAGTATTATTCCGCTTATAGAAATGGTATCGTGAAGCACCGTGTAACACCCCAGTCCCACATCGAAAGATACGGGGAAAATTTGTCTACATATAAGGAATTAAGTAACTACCAATAATACCTTCAATTCATGACCTTTTGGGAGCCTGTGGTGGGCTAAGATGACCCAAGAAGATACTATTGGGCCAGTAGTTTGAGGCCTTATAATTTGATGGATTTGATTCGATTCGGACTTGGGATTTGACCCGAGATTTATTCCGGACTCGGGATTTGACCCGAGTTGTTTCACACCGAGTTTGGGTTTCAAGTACCCAGATTTGGGGGCTTTACAGGTTGGTATCAGAGCTTAGGGTTAAAACCCTTAGGTGGGCTAGACCTTAGGCTATAACATTAAAATAGAGGGAAACGTTGAAAATATAAATAACTCATATAGAGTTTAAAAAGGAGATGAATTGAATAAATTCATCGTCAAACAAAATAAAAGATAACTTATATAAAACTCTTATTTGCTGTGTGTATAAACTATATGCTAATCAGAATAAATTATATGTGTAGATATCTGGTGGAAAAGGCTTGTTATATGCTTATAGCATGAAGAAGGGTCCAATCCATACACCCGAGCTGATATCGAAGCCAATAGCTGAAATGGAGGCTCACAATGAAAACAACTCAGACGATGTGGTTATTGTAGAAAACGTAATACCAAATCTGGAGATGGTGGAGCTGACAGATAGCGATTCAGACACTAAGGGTTTGCAAGGATGACAAGAATGCCATTAAAATGATATGACAAAAGGCCAAATTACCCCTTTGTGCATTATTGAATCTATGTATAGGTTTTGACAATAGGAGAAGTGGGTGAACCACTTCAACCACCCCATGTGCTCACTAAATGCCAGCAATCAGCTCTAGCTAATCCAAATTCATTGCATACATGTATTATAAATAGATTGGAGAGAGAAAGAATTCATTTGTTAGCCATTTTGTGCACAACACTCAAGCAAACTCTCTCAAGCCCCACACCTCCGAAATTCTTTAGTTTTTCAGTCACAAAACCGAGCCCCACTAACATCCATAACAAAAATAGAAGCCAGAAATCAAGATTGTTCATAAGAGGTATAAAACCCTAGCAAGAAATCTGTCCATAAATCTGTTGTTAGATGTTAGATTTTTTTTTGTTAAACATGTTATATAAGGTGTCTAATCATGATCTGGGTTGCTAGATGTTAGATCCATAACCACTAGAGGCTCGGATTTGAAGATTTGCCAAATCTGGAAAAAGTTCGAACTGTGGTCTGACAAGCAATGTCAGTGACCACATATCCTTGTTCATGTATGCTTTTTGTTGTTTAAAGGTTTAAATATGTAGTCTGACATGTGGTCTTTGATCTGGATCAACAAGAAGACTTATATCTGATCCAGATTTCAAGTTATTGTTGGTCAAAGTCGGTTGACCGACCATGACCGGGCCATTTCTGGGTAACCCAGAAAGGCCTTATCAGTGTCTAACAAGATATTTAAGGCTTCAGATCTATCAGGTTTTTGATGTTTTGAGTTTGTTGTTGAATCCATGTTATAGTATGTTAGTTTAACTCTCGATCTATGCTTTTATTGAATATAGATATCAAGTGTACAGGATTTTGTGGCTGGTCAAAGGTGGTCAGACGTTCATGAACATGACGACTGATAGACTTTGACCGACATGTATCTTCATTATGTGATGTTGATATGGTGATTTTATGTAATGAATCTCTTCCTGGTAATGTTGGCTACAAACTGCAAAGCCTATATCACAAAAAAACAATCGCATGATTTCAAGTTATAAAGCCCAAAGGTGGATAAGTCGAATCGTTTCTTCATGTCTGGGTAACCCGAAAATGAAGAAACAGTTTAATGTACCATTTTAGAGGCTCAGATCTCTTGGGTTATGCAGTGTATGATTATGTTTGTTGTTGGATCTTGTAGTCCTGCACTAGCACTACATGCTCTGATCAACAACATGCCCAGAAACACAACACCTAGTAATTGATCCCTGGTCAAACTTGCCCACACGTTCACTGTCATGCATTTTGTTGGTTTGGCCAAGAACGCGAAGAACACCTATAGCGATAGTTTTGTCGCTATAGGCAGTCTTTAGCGACAGTTTTATTAAAATTAATTAATTTAATTTCTAAAAATCATTTAAAAATAGAAATTAATTTCCAAAAATTACAAAAATAATTTTAAAAATAATTTTAAGTTATAAAAATTAACATTTAATAATTTAAAATATTTTTCATAAATATTAGTATTTATTTAAATATTATTGATATTTTATTTATTTCATAAATGCATTAAATAAATTAATTAAAAATTATTTTAATATATTAAAATCATTTTAAAGGATAAAAGGTATTTAATAATATTTTAAGTTATAAAATATAACTTTTAATATTTTAAGACAAATTTCATTAATTATTTAATATTAATGATGTTAGACTTATTTGATAATTATATTAAATAAATTAGTTTAAAAATGATTTTACTATTAGAAAATAATTTTAAACGAAAATAAATGTTTTAAAAGTATTTTAAGTTATAAAATATAACTTTCAATATTTAAAGGTAAATTTCATTAATTACTTATTATTAATGATATTAAGGTTATGTAATAATTATTTTAAATAATTTAATTTAAAAATGATTTTATTAATATAAAAATCATTTTAAATAAAAATAAAGTGTTTAAAGATATTTTAAGTTATAAAATATAACTTTTAATATTTAAAGGATAATTTCATTATTAATTTATTATTAATGATATTAAATTTATTTAATAATTATATTAAATAAATAGTTTAAAAATGGTGTTATTAATTTAAAAATCATTTAAAAAGTATATAAATGAATTAAAAATATTTTAAGTTATAATTAATGACTTTTAATATTTTGATAAATAGTACCTTAATAATTAAATATTAATTGTGATTATTTAAAATAATTTTAAATGTTTTAAAAAATCATGTAAGGGTAATATTAATACTTTAAAAGTATTTTGAGTTACTATAAATAACTTTAACATTTTGGAAATAATTTCATTAATAGTTTAACATTAATTAAATATTAAAGATAATAAAATTATTTAATATTTAAATCATTTAATAATGATTTCGACATTTGAAAATTCATGATAAATTATAATAAATATTCTAAAATTATTGTAAGTCATTTAAAAATAATATGACTGATATTTATAGATATTAAGTTACAAAATAGAGTCTTAAACTCGATAATTACCCGATAAAGCCGTTGATACACCGACATGTTTCAGAAATTGATATGGACTTAGATAATTTAATTAGATATGTGATTATTTATGATTCAATGGTTGTTAAACATGGGTAATAATGTTATTAGGTTATATATCGATGCGAAATGCAAAGATCTATGTGTTATAGTATATTGTTCTAATCGAACGAATGATCTGATTAATGATAGGTCGTGATATAAACAATAAAACTAAGTTGTGAACCGTAAGCAGTGCATCAGACAAGTATCTTACCTTTGCATTTTCTTTATGCAATGGACATGAGTAAGAATGTTTCTAAACTATATTAATACTGTATAGATTATTAACCCTATATTATATACGCTCATTGATTATCAACATGTTAGTATATGATAATTCAGATATATATATTCTGTTCGTTAATTTCTATAAATGGTTATACAAGTGTCCCCACTTGGATAATCATTGTATTTAATCACATGTTGATATACATTTGTCAATTACCTATATATATGTTGAAATATAAATTATTGTTGAACAAGATAAAACCTTTGATTTGGAACCCAGACAAGTATAAACTTCCCTACACGGGAAAACTTTTTATACACCCAAGGTGGACAGAGTGAACGATACCCTCGTTCTTGCATGTAGTATTGATCAATGCAGGGCATAACGGGCTGATCACCCCCCGTGCCTGTAAGTTATGACGGTTTGCAGATGAATTTCTGTTTAACTTTTTTAAAAATGAAAACAATGTTCATAACATGTCAGCATAACCCCAATTATAGTCAATATGTAGTTTCAAAAATTTGAAAGAGAGTTGTTATGTTATTAATATCGGTTCAGATTACTTCACAACTATTGACTTGTTGTAGAAGGGTAGTATAAAGAAAACATTTAAATTCTTTCAGCTTATATATATAATTGCTATTGGGCACTCAAATGCTCATCCTTGCTTAATTTAAATGTTTTCAGCTAAGTGTGAACGACCAGAGAGCTCTGCTAAGAACAAGGGAAAGGGAAAGGTTGCTGAATGAACGAAAAGCTATTTTATGTAATAATTAACTTTATTAAGACAAGTATAATATATATTATCTATCATGGGTTGTAATGAATGTTTAAAGGTTACGTACTTGGGATTCAGATTCTGATGATATGTAAATTAATTTGATCTTTATATTATTGTTATTATTATTAGTATTATTCCGCTTATAGAAATGGTATCGTGAAGTACCAAGTTTGGGTTTCAAGTACCCGAATTTGGGGGCTTTATAGTGCGTCACGATCCCATCTCCTTCCAAACACACATCATTATATAGCTAAATATAATGACATACATTCTCAAATCTCAGGTTCTCGAAACCTTATAACCTCTTTCATTACAAATAATGATAATTACATTATTCTTTACATCTTACACGGGTGACTTTCTTCCGCCACCAAGGATTCATAACTGTTCATTAAACTAGTCTATAGTTTAATTCTATCATTCTATGTTATAAGTCTTCAATTTCTCTTCAAGCACATTCATATACTGAATAACAATTTGTCCGGATACCGATCTGCTTGATCTTTACGAGATCCTTAAGTTCTTTCTAACATCGTACGCTGAAAATATTTTCATTTAAAGTAAGTGTGAGCATTCAATTGCCCAGCAAGTCATAACAGTTTGAACAAACAAGTTCAAGAGTATAAACATTCTTCAGAACTTCGATAACCGAACAAAGATTATGAAGAAGCTTGAATAATAAGAATAATCTCGATTCCTATCATCTTAAAACCATATTCACTTTTACTTTGAAATACTTTCATTCCTCTACCTTTTTCATACACATCCTGTCTTGCTAGAATCATTAGCGCAGACTTAACAATAACGGTTCATGTATAAATAGAACATACTTGTATTGAACAGCTCAATCACAGAACAGTTCATCTCATAGAAAAATCGAAGTGCTCACATTGTGGCACACAGCCTCATACATTCTACCACCTTGTACAAATATCACACATTCGCACATAGACAGAACTTCTCAAGTTCAACATCTGAGAAGTTTAAGAAACTAACATTCATGTAATATGAATGAAGTTTGGAAACTTGTCTTATACACAGCTACATCTTACGCTGAACTGCTCATTCCAAATCCCTATATAACACATAAGGAAATAACACGTACACCAATTAGTCATATACTTGACTTACGCATTGGTTTACTTAACTTTACTTCCTAAGGTTCGCACTCTTGTAAAATAAGTTTACGCGACTAACTTCTCTTACCAGTTTACGGCTTCATGACATAGAAAGATGTCTAACTCAAAACATTCATCATATTTTATGATTTGCATTCTTATCTTCTTCTTATAATTTCTATAGGACTCAGCGTACATCGCTTCTCTGCTAGTAGTCCATATGGTACTCTGAGTGGTTTCCCACAAACAACCAACAAACAAGTTCCCGTCTCATCTACACTGCCCACACAGTGAGTTAGATCGGTTGCCAGTTTTGTATATACCTTCGCTCTCTAAAGGAATTGTTTAGCCCAGCTCCCATATGTCAACCATCAAAGGTTACGATTGTACCACAACCTAACTTCTCTTAACTTATACAAACTATTAAACTATAATGTTCGTTAATTCAACTTCTTATTCCTTGTGGCTTTCTAGCAATGAAATGCCATACCTCAGGATTCATTCATTATCGTCTAAGTCATACAGTCTTTTGTATACTTTAAACAATCGTTCAATGTCAATACTATGAGGTCATAGCTTTAAACATTTTATATGAACTTATTCATACCTTACAACGTCCGGTTCATTCAACTCGGAACATTGTCCAAGTTATACTTATTAACTCGACTTCTTAACGTTATACGTTACTATCTTTAACTCAGTTTCTTTATCATTCACGGTTAAATCTTAGTCTTCATTACCTTATGGTCAAACCATACACGGAGTGTAGGTTCTGCCCGTTTAATAATCGCGTACCCTCAACTCTCACATTGGCTAAAGTGTTTAACGCTTACATTCATTCTAACATTCTCTATCCGACTCATACTCGGACTTTCATTAATCTTATTACCGTTTGCTACGACTTTTTATGAAAAATCATATCTTACTTACTACCTTCTTCAACATCTAAGTCATACAATCATTGTACACTTAGAACGTTCGTCCAACGCGAATATGATTCACGAGAATCGTTTAAATATTTGACGTTTACTTTACTCATCTCTTAACCTCTCACTCAACCTTTGTAAGACCCCAGCTTTTATAAATAAAGATGAATTTTTCTATAAATATTATTTTTGAATATTATGGAATAAATTTGATATAATGTTATAGTTGTGGGTAATATTTATAAATTTTGCAAAGTATTCAAGTTGTTATAAAATATTCGTTTGGTCGGGGAATATTCTTTTTGTTAGGGAATATTCGTACAATGGCTCAATCATTGGTGGACCCCACAACATTATTGTCGGATTGAGAAAACGGCAAAAATATTTTATAAAAATAACTATGAGGTGTTAACGTTAAAACTGCTGTTGAACTACCCGGGTAAAAGTAAAAATACGCTATGTCTGTATAAGTTGTATAGTAGCACCGGTATTGATTATTGATGCTTACGTGAGAAGTTTCTCATTTATGCTCAATTATTGCTACAAGATAATTCTTGCATCATATCTCTTATATTATTGATTCAATTATTGTCACAAAGATCATCTCAGATAATATGTTATAGTATTAAATCAATAATTGAGACGACAAGTTATAAATGATTAATAATTGTTGAAAGATTAAATATGTGTTATGATTTGTGGTAAGTTTGATTATTTTATGGGGGGCTCATATGTCATCATCTAAGAGTCTCTTCACAATAGTATTTACCTTCGTCAATAGTAATTACCACAATTCAATAGTATTTACCTTCATCATAGTAATTACCTTCGTCAATAGTAATTACCCTTGTGAATAGTATTTACCTTCGTCAATAGTAATTACCTTCGTCGATAGTAATTACCCTTGTGAATAGTATTTACCTTCGTCGATATAGTATTTACCTTCGTTAATAGTAATTACCTTTACCAGACGTCGAACCACTTGTCGTTTCACATTACGAGCGTCCGAACCACTTGTCATTTCACATTACAGCGGCCAAACCGATTAAATCAAGCCACTTGCCTTTTCACATCTAAGCGGGTGCTAAGCTAGAAATCTTCTATAAATAGAGGCCTAGGGCTTCATTATTTTCACTTAATTCATTCAAGCTATAGAGAGAGAAAGTATAGAAAGAATAAGAGAGAAAGAAGAAGAGTATTTTGTTACTACACTTTCACGCAGATTCAATCTCCTACCAAAAGTAAGGGGTGTTATTCTTTCTTATTCATGAAGAGAACTGTTGTTATTCCATTGCTTATTTATTCTCGCTGGAATAACTTTTGTATACGCTATTTTACCCTATACTTGGTGACATTCTTCTATTATTCTTTGGAACATCCTCGCTGCGTGTGTTTACACCGGACCGGTTCCGCTCTTTATTATTCTGTTGGAACATCCTGCTCACAGGTGTTTTACACCTGGACTGGTTTCGTCTTTTATTATTCTCATGGAATATCCTATCGTGTGTTTTACACCGGATCGGTTCCATCTTTATTATTCTGTTGGAACATCCTCGCTTGTGAATTTCACCGACCGGTTCCGTTATTTATTATTCTTGCTGAATAACTCATCTGCATGCTTGATCTATTGCATGCACGGTGATTTCTTTTGTTATTCCATTCTTTATTATACCCAAATTGGTTAAAACTTTGACTTCTATACTCCATGAAATTAGTAGAATATCCTTGATATTTGCGTTTCATCCAAAGATCTTTTCATGGAAATATTCTTCCGATCATTCTTGAATTTTACTCTACAAAACAAAGATCATGTTGACAATTTGGACGTTAATAATTCCTGGATAAAATAATTCTTGAACTTGTTTTATCAATTCTTATATCATTGTCATCATCCTCATGTTTATATTTTTTTGAAAGTCATCTCGTGGCACTGTAGTGCATAGATGGACTTGGTATGATTATGACCGAGAGACTATTCTGTGTAATCATGGCCCGTAATGTTACAAATGATGTGATAAAAATCCTCGATGGCGGTGAGTGCATTGATGGATAGTTGTTGGCATGATCATGACCATTAATGAATACACAAATATTCTTGGCCCGTAGTGCATGAATAATTGTGGTCGTGATACTAAAGAATATCCTCGGCTAGAAAAGTGCGGGGGTGATTCGATGATGTGAAATATTTATTAAAGTCGAGTCTCACTATAAATGATGATGAAAAACCTTTTAAAACCTAAAAGATAGTAGACTTTATTTTCTACTTGACTCTTTTAATGGATTGCATATTCATACTGCAG
Organism: Panax quinquefolius; assembly: GCA_020205615.1. NCBI lineage: Eukaryota > Viridiplantae > Streptophyta > Magnoliopsida > Apiales > Araliaceae > Panax > Panax quinquefolius. Next base: position 62,440,193 of record CM035164.1, on the reverse strand, counting down.
CTTAAACCGGTTTGTCTATTGTATTTTATCGCTTTAACATTGTTGAAGACTATTGATAATTTATTCTGCATTATCATAGTCATAATATTTCTTACTGGGCTAGTTGAGCTCACCCTTTCTTTCACTGTTCTCTTCAGGAAATGAGAATATAGTTGGGACGAGTCGGGGAAACGAGTGATGGTCCTGAAGATAGCATTAGTAGTCCTCACTATTCTGTAAAATAGTGTGATAATAATTGTAATGAGGACTCCTTTTTGAGTTTGTATAATATCTAGTAGATTTATATTTGTATTTAAACTCACGCTTTATGTATTAAGTTGTATTTAAATTACATACCATGTAAGTGGCGACCCAAGATGGGTGATGTATACCTAATTTTGGGGGCGCCACGATTGGTATCGAGCTTAGGATATGATCCACAGCTAAGATGTGAGAATAGTACTAGGAGGGGAGTGACGGGGGAATACCTTCGCTAGTATGACCTACCTAAGTTTATGTGCTATTTTATTGGTTGGTCGGAAGATAGGGATAATTTGTTACATGTCAATTAACCTTTTGTTTTGTGGCGGATTCTAAAAATGACATCCGAGAATGTTGAGAATAGCAATGGAGCGCAGTGATCGTTGATTCACCACATATCAATAATCGTGGATAATGTGCATCGAGAAGGCGATAATCCTCATGCAAACAACAACACCGACCAAATGATGAATGATCAAATGTTCGAGAGGCTTTATGCAATTTATGCAACAAAGAAAGAGAGCGACTCGCCCAAAACGTAGGTGGAAACACGGAAAACTCTCTCAAGCGCCACCGCTAAACAATTCAAGGAGCCGGGACCACCGGAGTTTAAGGAGAGCCAAAACCACTTCCTAAGGCGGAAGCATGGATAAAGCATATTACCAAGATATTTGATGTCTTGGGATGCTCCGAGGAGCAAAAGGTTCCCTTTTGCCTTTTATGTTGCGCGAGAGGCGGATTCTTCGTGGGAATCGGTAAAACGTACTCAACTTCTTTGTCAGACTCAAGATATCTTGGGAGAAGTTCCAGAGTCGTTCAACGACAAATACTTTCCTCGAAAGTATTCGCCACATGAAGGAGGTGGAATTTATCAAGTTGAACAAAACAATATGACCGTGTCGCAATACGAGGCAAAATTTGCGAGTTATCACGTTTAGGTCCCACTTGGTGGATAATGAAGAAAGAATGGCGCGAATGTTTTTAAGAGGTTTGAAGTTTAGATACGCCAACATCTTATTTCTCATAAACTGTGTTTGTATTCAGATGTTGTAAATAGGGCTCAGTTAGTGGAACACGATAATGAGTCAACACAACTAAAAGAGAGCAGCAAAATTATAATACTAGCGAGAGTAGTCATCGAAGCGGTGACAACAAGCGTGGAGGGAATCAACAGGCCAGATATGGTAACCACTTCGGTGGTAATCAGGGCCAAAACAATAAGAATGGACATTTCAAGAAACGGAGATTCAACAATGGTGGAAAGACGTCAAAGACCAAAGACCCATTGTTAAGGAAGGAGAAAGACCACCTATCATATGCTTCAAATGCGGAGAGAGGGACACATCAGTCCAAACTGCGTCATGCCATCCAAAGCATGTTATAATTGTGGAAGAGAAGGTCACTTAGCTCGATTTTGTCGTTTCCATCAAGACAAATTCAATAGGATGGAGGCACCAAAGGCCATTCCGAAAAATTCAAAACCTAGTGGTGCAAGGGAGAGCGTTTGTTATGACCTCCCAAAGAGCAAGGAATCCGAATGAGGTCATCACGGGTAAGCTTATCATAAACTCTAATGAAGTCTATACTTTATTTGATACCTGGTTCTACCCATTCTTTATTTCTCCTACTTGCGCTCATCGATTAAATTTGACTCGGAGAAATTAGACTTTGACTTATCTGTGGAAACTCCGCTGGGAGAAACCTTCATTACATCCACTCGCTTATAAGTCTTGTTTGGTTCAAATCGGTACCCTCACATTACACCGTCGATCTTATTTCATTAAAAATACTTGCATTTGACGTGATTCTAGGGATTGATTGGTTAACTACTTATCATGCAAAAATTGATTGTTTTCGTAAGGTTGTTAGCTTTCATATTCCTAATCAACCTATTATGCGAATTCAAACGACCAAACCATTAAAATCAATCACGGTCATCTCAAGCCATAAAGCTATTCGTTTATTGAAAAACGGATGTCAAGCTTTCTTAGCTCATGTCACAGATTTAAACAAAAATACGTCAATTTTGAATGATATTTCTATTGTTAATAAATTTCCTGACGTATTCCCCGAAGAACTTCCTGGCCTACCCCAGAGCGTGAAATTGAATTTTGTATCGACCTTGAACCCTGCACAAAACCTATTTCCAAAGCCCCATATCGAATGGCTCCTATTGAACTTCAGGAGTTAAAGACCCAACTGCAGGAATTGTTAGACATTGGCTTTATTCGTCCTAGTACTTCTCCTTGGGGTGCTCCTGTTCTATTCGTGAAGAAGAAAGATGGGAGTATGCGACTTTGTATTGATTATCGGGAGTTGAATCATGTCACCATCAAAATAGATATCCATTGCCACGTATTGATGACTGTTTGACCACCGCAAGGAGCCAAATTCTTTTCAAAGATTGATCTTCGTTCCGGATATCACCAATTGAAGATTAGAACCACCGACATTCCAAAGAGACGGCTTTAACTCTCGATGACGGGCATTATGAATTCCTAGTCATGTCCTTTGGATTGACTAATGCCTCTTTGCCTTCATGGATATGATGAACCGAGTATTCAAGGAATATTTAGATCACTTTGTGGTCGCTCTTTATTGATGACATCCTTATTTATTCCAAAAGCCGTGAAGATCATGAGCAACACTTGAGGTCGACACTCCAAAAGCTTCGTGAATATAAGCTTTATGCCAAGTTGAAGAAATGTGAGTTACGGCTTGAAGAAGTAGCATTCCTTGGGCACGTGGTATCAAGTCATGGAATATCTGTGACCCAAAAAAGATTGAAGCTATTCAAAGTCGGGAACAACCTAAATCGATGGACCAAGTACGTAGCTTTCTCGGTTTAATTGGTTATTATCGGAGATTCGTGGAAGGATTTTCTCGAATCGCTACTCCATCGACTCAAATTGACTCGGAAAGATACAAAGTTCTATTGGAGCGAAGAATGTGAGAAGAGTTTTCAAGAACTCAAGAGGAGACTTATTTCAAGACTGTTCGACAATACCATCCGCCTTGGAGGATTTGTCATCTGATGATGCTTCGAGCAAAGGGTTGGGATGTGTTCTTATGCAACATGGAAAAGTTATAGCCTTATGCCTCATGACAACTCAAAGAATATGAGAGGAATTATCCTACTCATGATCTAGAGTTGGCAGCTGTTGTCTTTGCACTTAAAATTTGGAGGCATTACTTGTATGGGGAGAAAGTGGAGATCTTTACGGATCATAAAAGCCTCAAATATTTCTTCACTCAAAAGGAACTCAACATGCGACAACGATGTTGGCTTGAACTGTTGAAAGATTATGATCATACCATCCAATACCATCCTGGAAAAGCGAACGTGGTAGCTGACGCATTGAGTAGAAAATCATATGCAAGTACGAGTGCGATATTGTCAATGCAAAGGCCCATTTTGTGTGACTTACAAAGGATGGAGATAGAGTTAAAGAATCCAGGGACGCATGTGATGATAGCGAGTATACGAGTAGAACCGACTTTAATCGATAAAGTTAAAGTCGCCTCGACTGCACTGGGAGCCGGTGCGTCGTATAAAGAAGAAATTGCAAGAAGGTGCTATGCCGGAAGCAAGAATCGATGAAGAAGGAATACTTCGAGTCAACTCCAGACTTTGTGTTCCTAACGACCCTGATTTAAAGTATAATATCATGATGGAGGCGCACAACACACCATTTGTAATCCATCCTGGGAGTACCAAAATGTATCATGATATTCGTCATACATTTTGGTGGAGCAATATGAAGAGAGAGAGATAGCGTTGTTTATCTCAAGGTGTCTAACTTGTCAACGAGTTAAAGCGGAACATCAAGTACCAAAAGGTCCATTGCAACCACTTGAAATTCCAGAATGGAAGTGGGAGCACATTACCATGGATTTCGTTCTGGGTCTTCCTAAGGTTTCTCAAGGCATTGATGCGATTTGGGTCATTGTTGATAGATTGACCAAGTCTCCGCTCATTTCTTACCGATCGAGAAACTTATACACTTGAACGCCTTGCTCAGATGTACATAAACGAGATTGTAAGATCGCATGGTATGCTTGCAGGTATCCATAGTTTCGATCGAGACCCAAGATTCACTTCACGATTTTGGGTTAGTTTGCAAAAAGCTATGGGCACAAACTTACGATTTAGCTTCGGCATATCATCCTCATACAGACGGACGATGGAGAGGACTATTCAAACTCTTGAAGATCTATTAAGACTACTGTGTCCTTGATTTCAAGGGAGTTGGGACAAGTTCTTACCATTGGTGGAGTTTTCTTACAACAACAGCTTATCAAGCAAGTATTGGCATGGCTCCATTCAAGCATTGTATGGAAGAAAGTGTCGTTCTCGAAGATATCTTTGGGATGAGGTGGGTGAAGCAACGTTGTTGGGACCGGAGTTGGTACGTATGACTACGGAAAAGATTCAAATGATCCGACAACGATAAAAACCTCACAAAATCGACAAAAAGAGTTATGCCGATCTTCATCGAAAGGACGTGGAATTCGATATAGAGATCATGTGTTGTTAAGAGTTGCTCCATGGAAAGGAGTTACAAGATTTGGAAAGAGAGGAAAACTTAATCCTCGATTCATCGGTCCATTTTAATCCTCGATCGAGTAGGAATCGTGGCCTATAGACTCGCTTTCACCGCCAAATATGTCTCGTGTTCATAACGCTTTTCACATATCTATGTTACGTAAATATGTGAAAGACCCGAACCATATTATTGAAGTTAGAACCGGATCGAAATAGCGGAAGATTTGACGTATGAAGAGGTTCCCTGTTCAAATTTTGATAAGAAGGAACATATTCTACACTCCAAGGTTATACCTCAAGTCAAAGTTTTGTGGAGGAACCACGATGTTGAGGAAATGACTTGGGAGTTAGAATCAAATGAAATCAAGGTATCCTTACCTCTTCGACATACCAGTGTATACCCTAATTTCGAGGGCGAAATTTCATAAGAAGGGAGGTTGTAAGACCCACTTTTATAAATAAAGATGAATTTTTCTATAAATATTATTTTTGAATATTGTGGAATAAATTTGATATAATGTTATAGTTGTGGATAATATTTATAAATTTTGCAAAGTATGCAAGTTGTTATAAAATATTCATTTGGTGGGGAATATTCTTTTGTTAGGAATATTCGTATAATGGCTCAATCATTGGTGGACCCCACAACATTATTGTCGGATTGAGAAAACGGCAAAAATATATTTTATAAAAAAATAACGGAGGTGTTACTGTTAAAAAGCTGTTGAACTACCCTTGGTAAAAGTACGATGTCTGGCGCTGGTTGTATAGTAGCACACGGTATTGATTATTGATGCTTACGTGAGAAGTCACTCACCTATGCTCAATTATTACTACAATAATTCTTTGCATCATATCTCTTATATTATTGATTCAATTATTGTCACAAAAATCATCTCATATAATATGTTATAGTATTAAATCAATAATTGAGACGACAAGTTATAAAAATGATTAATAATTGTTGAAAGATTAAATATGTGTTATGATTTGTGGTAAGTTTGATTATTTTATGGGGGGCTCATATGTCATCATCTAAGAGTCTCTTCAATCAATAGTATTTACCTTCGTCAATAGTAATTACCCTTGTCAATAGTATTTACCTTCGTCAATAGTAATTACCTTCGTCAATAGTAATTACCCTTGTGAATAGTATTTACCTTCGCTAATAGTAATTACCTTCGTCAATAGTAATTACCCTTGTGAATAGTATTTACCTTCGTCATATAGTATTTACCTTTCATTAATAGTAATTACCTTTACCGACGTCCGAACCACTTGTCGCTTTCACATTACAGGCGTCAACCACTTGTCATTTTTCACATTACAAAGCGCCAAACCAATTAAATCGAGCCACTTGCCTTTTCACACGGCGGTGCTAAGCTAGAAATCTTCTATAAATAGAGGCCTAGGGCTTCATTATTTTTCACTTAATTCATTCAAGCTATAGAGAGAGAAAGTATAGAAAGAATAAGAGAGAAAGAAGAAGAGTATTTTGTTACTACACCGCCAGCGAGATTCAATCTCCTACCAAAAGTAAGGGGTGTTATTCTTTCTTATTCATGAAGAGAATCTGTTGTTATTCCATTGCTTATTTATTCTGGCTGGAATAACTCAGTATCATGCTTTACCTATACTTGGTGACATTCTTCTATTATTACATTGGAACATCCATGCTCATGTGTTTTACACCGACTCGGGTTCCGCCTTTTTATTATTCTGTTGGAACATCCTCATGCGTGTGTTTTACAATCGACTGGTTCCGCCTTTTATTATTCTCGCTGGAATATCCTATCGTGTGTTTTACACCGGATCCGGTTCCATCTTTATTATTCTCATTGGAACATCCCGCTTGCGTGAATTTCACCGACTTTGTTCCGTTATTTATTATTCTGTTGGAATAACTTTTATGCATGTGGCGGCTCTATCGCATGCACGGTGATTTCTTTTTTATTCCATTCTTTATTATACCCAAATAAGTTAAAACTTTGACTTCTATACTCCATGAAATTAGTAGAATATCCTTGATATTTATGTTTCATCCAAAGATCTTTTCATGGAAATATTCTTCCGATCATTCTTGAATTTTACTCTACAAAACAAAGATCATGTTGACAATTTGGACGTTAATAATTCCTGGATAAAATAATTCTTGAACTTGTTTTATTGAATTCTTATATCATTGTCATCATCCTCATGTTTATATTTTTTTGAAAGTCATCTCGTATTCAGAGTGCATAGATGGACTTGGTATGATTATGACCGAGAGACTATTCGGTAAATCATAACCGTAATGTTACAAATGATGTGATAAAAATCCTCGATGGGCGAGTGCATTGATGGATAGTTGTTGGCATGATCATGACCATTAATGAATACACAAATATTCTTGGCCCGTGAGTGCATGAATAATTGTGGTCGTGATACTAAAGAATATCCTTGGCAGTAGTGCGGGTGATTCGATGATGTGAAATATTTATTAAAGTTTGAGTCTCATTATATAAACGATGATGAAAACCTTTTAAAACCTAAAAGATAGTAGACTTTATTTTCTACTTGACTCTTTTAATGGATTGCATATTCACTGCAGCTTAAACCGGTTGTATATTGTATTTTATCGGTTTAACATTGTTGAAGACTATTGATAATTTATTCTGCATTATCATAGTCATAATATTTCTTACTAGGCTAGTTGAGCTCACCCTTTCTTTCACTTTATTCTCTTGAGAAATGAGAATATAGTTGGGACGAGTCGGGGAAACGAGTGATGGTCCTCAAGATAGCATTAGTAGTCCTCACTATTCTGTAAAATATTGTGATAATAATTGTAATGAGGACTCCTTTTTGAGTTTGTATAATATCTAGTAGACGATATTTGTATTTAAACTCACAGTTTATGTATTAAGTTGTATTTAAATTCTGTACCATGTAAGTGGCGACCCAAGATGGGTGATGTATACCTAATTTTGGGGGTGTCACAACCTTTACTCAAGGTTTCAATTGCCTTCATTCGTTATCCAACCCATGAACCCCATGTTCATTATTCTTTCTTAATGTCGAAGCCATACTGATCATTGTATGCTAAGACCGATCGTTTATCGCAAAAACGTTGCATTCACAGCGTCTAAACGCCTTATACTTATCTCTCATTATGACATCATAACATCAAACTGTTATACATCATCCTCGCCACTCAAAGTCTAAGGAATCACCATCATAGCAATCCCACACGTTCGATTCATCGCGACTACGGTCCCCGGATATCAGTTACATAATCTAGCATTTTCATTCTTCATCTTTTAATCCCGCTAAATCTTTTCGTTCAACATTTACTAAAGGTTTAACTTGCTTGCTTTAGCGTTATTTTAGGTGAACTATATGTTCATACTTCTTTCTTGCACATCCCCCAGTATCTGAGAAATATAAATCTCATTTCTGGGCATTGCCTGCCGTATTTGTGCCTTCCTCTCTCTCATTGTATGGCCACCGACCTTTGTCACCCTTTTCCCTTGATGCAGCAGCAATGCGCAAACCCCTTCGTTACCTCTCATGTTTGTGGCGCCACTCGCCAATGAATTATGGTGAGCTTAGCTTGTTGCTGGCCGCTTCTCAAAAGCTCGATCGGTATTATGGCGCCGAGCCTAAACCCTAGAAAAATTTCTAAGTCTTGTATTAAATTTGAGATACGTACTTCCCGATCTCATAACTTCTTCGCTATAACTCGGAACGAGGTCGTTCCAAAGCCATTCTCTTCCTTATCTTACATACTTCAATACCCCTTGGACAGAACTTTGTTCTGAATCCATTAACGTGCCATTCAATTGGCTTAATCTTCCCTCTTCGTTCATTTTTATGCGTTTAACATTCTTCGCTCGTTCGTCCGTAATTCGGTCATCTGAACTCGGAACTCGTTCTTTCTTGAGTCCAAGACTCACGTTTTCTATGTTCTTTTATATTCTTATGAAACCCTACACGTTCGGGTTCATTTAATCCGTTCGTCTTTTATGAAAATTTCGTCATAACTTCGTTATAGCTAAGTTTTAATCCGTTCTTCATGAACGTTTCTACCGTTCCTAACTAAGCAATAAGCAACTAACTTATACGCGATGGTTTTAAACTTGTCCATGAACAATAATTATCCTACGATGGTTTTAAATTTGTCCATCAACAACAATTATCCTATGATGGTTTTAAATTTGTCCATCAACAACATTGTTTGTGTTATTCGCGTGTTCTTCGCGTTCTTCGTTCGTGTTATTCTTTGTTTTAATCGATATTTTGGATTACGATTCCACTTTTTCTTGGAATTTGATGTTATAGAACATCATTCCTTACTTATTTCACCTAATCGTTCATATAATTCATTCAGATCGCTCAAAATCCTTACGAATCTTATACTTCCTTAAGAAATTTATAAACTAAATTTCTATTTCTTATTTCTTTATTTTCTCATGATTTCAACCATATGAAATCATTCTTAACATCATCTACTCCTTATCTTCATTAAGTTATGTTTTAAACATATTAAACTTAAAGAAAATTTAGAAGAGACTAGGGTTCGGATTACTGTTCTTCTTTAATCTCCTTCCGTCGGACAAAGCGTGCACTCGGGCAAGCTTTTCCTCTTCCTCTTCCTCTTATTCTCCCATCCGAACTCTCTCTCTCTAACTCTGAAAGTGTAAGATTTTCAAAAAACTCAAAATAATGAACTTAAGCTTTCTATATATAGAAAACCAAGGCTTAGGGAAAATTGGTCATTTCGCCCCCTTAACCTCCTTACTATTCATATGCTTATCCACCAAGTTTACTTTGCCACCACCCTTACTTGGTGGCCAAGTGGATGGCCCACATGCCCATAGGTCACCCCATGGGTTGCCCCATTGGTTCTTACCCATCCGTTCAATCCACGGTTTATTTTCTTGGTTTGGGCCTTAACCCTAATTCTTATTGGGCCTATCTTGGTCTTGATTTCACAAAGCGTTGGGCTTGACATAATCCAAGTCCACTTAGAATCTACAAAGTCCATGAACTCAAAGTCCATTTAGACTAATCGTATTCTACGCATTCCGTTCTCATATTCTCTTCGTATATCGTTCATATGATACTCGTATTATACGTCGTACTAATCTTCGTACTATACTCGTATAATAACTAGTATTATACTCATATTTCTCACGCATAATAACTCTAATTATTATACGAAATCATAAAATTCTCAGAATTCACTTTTCCTAACCCTTAGGTGTGATGCCCCCAAAACAGGTATACATCACCTATCTTGAGTCGCCAGATACAAGGTTCTGAATACAAATACAACTTAATAATACAACTGTCGTGTACAATATGACAAAGTATAACCTGTGAGTTTGAATACAAATATTGTCTACTAGAGAGTATAAAAACTCAAAAGGAGTCCTCATTACAATTATTATCACACTATTTCACAGAATAGTGAGGACTACTAATGCACCATCTAAGACCATCACTCTGTTCCCCGACTAGTCCCAGCTACGTTCTCATTTCCTGAAGAGAATAGTGAAAGAAAGGGTGAGCTCAACTAGCCCAGTAAGAAATATTATGACTAAGATAATGCAGAATAAATTATCAATAGCCTTCAATAGTATAACAACTGATAGAATATAATAGACAACAAGTTTTAGATCAAAAACTGCAGCGGAATAAGCAATCCATTAGAAGAGTCAAGTAAAGAATAAAATCTACTGTCTTCTATGATTTAAAAGGGTTTTCATCACTTTTATCGCTGGGACTCAGCTTAATAAATAATCCACATCATCGAATCACCCCTGCACTACGGCCAAGGATATTCTTTAGTATCACAACCACAAATTATTCATGCACTACGGGCCAAGGACATTCGTGTATTCATTAATGGTCATGATCATGCCAACAATTGTCCATCAATGCACTACGGGCCAATGAGGACTTTTACCACATCATTTGTAACATTACGGTCATGATTACACCGAATAATCTCTGATCATAATCATACCAAGTCCATTTATGCACTACAGGCCACATATGACTTTCAACAAAATATAAACATGAGGATGATTACAATGATATAAGAATTCAATAAAACAAGTTCAAGAATTAATTTATCCAAGAACTAATAACGTCCAAATTGTCAACACTATCCTTCTTTGTAGAGTAAAATTCAAGAATGCTCAGAAGAATATTTCCATGAAAAGATACTGGATGAAGCGCAAATATCAAGGATATTTCACTAATTTCATGGAGTATAGAAGTCAAAGTTTTAACCAACCGAGTATAATAAAGAATGGAATAACAAAAGAAATCACCATGCATGCGATAGACCACACGTAGGTTATTCCAATGTAATAATAAATAACGGAACCGGTCCCAAGGAAACGCATTTGACGTGGATATTCCAACGAATAATAAAGAATGGAACCGAGTCCCAGCATAAAACGCACGTACGTGAGGATATTCCAATGTAATAATAAAGATCGGAACTGAGTCCAACAGAAACGCATGCATGTGATATTCAAATGAATAATAAAGAATGAAATAATAGAAGAATTTCACCAAGTATAGGGTAGCCCGCGTATACAGGTTATTCCAATAGAATAATAAATAATGGAATAACATAAGTTCTCTTCATGAATACAAAAGAAATAATACCCCTTACCGTAAAAGAAACTGAATATAAGAGTAGGGAAGTAGCAGAATACTTTTCTATAGTTTTTCTATAAATTATCTCTCTAGAGTATCAGTGAATTCGTAAGAAATACTGAAGGAATGAGCTTCTATTTATAGGAGAATGGACTGAATAGTAACTAATTCATGAACGGTCAAGATGGATTTACTTTTAAACGGACGGTCCATATTGGTTTACTATTAAAACTTAAAGCAACGGTCCATACTGATTTACTATTAAAACTTTAAACCAGCGATCCATATTGATTTACTATTATAACTATCCACCAGCGGTCCATATTAATTTACTATATCTTCAACCAACGGTCTGAAAAATTAGCACATCTCCTCATGGAATAATATTGTACCCAAAAATAATTTGGACCGAAAAGAAATATATTTTACAGGTGAATAGTACTCCGTGAATAATAACTCGTGAATAGTAACTCATGAATAGTAACTCATGAATAGTAACTCATGAATAGTAACTCGTGAATAGTAACTCATGAATAGTAATTCGTGAATAGTAACTCGTGAATAGTAACTCATGAATAGTAACTCGTGAATAGTACTCCGACATGAAAAGTGTCCCGAATACCCGATTGAACAATATATCCTCCAGACATCAATTATTATCGAAACAAATGTCGATTCCCACTAACACAAATAATTCCAACACTATAAAATTCATCTTTAATCAACACGAACTTATTCATTTTTAATATTATAATTCACAATATTTAACAACCAAGTCGTTCCCAGGAAAGAGGGGACTTTCCGATAAGGATTTCTCCTTATTGGCGAGCAATTAGGTGACCAAACCTCTCCTTGACAGAACTTCTAGACATTGTCAATATTGCAAATAATAATATTAATAACTTTGCCGTCTCAATCATTGATTTAATAATATATTAGATTATGCAGATGATACTGTAACAATAATTGAATCAATAATATAAGAGATATGATGCAACAATTACTGTAGAAATAATTGAGTATAACTGAGTGACTTCTCACGTAAGCATCAATAATCAATTCCGGTAAAGCATCTTAACAACTCTGGCGACATCTTGTACTTTTAACACCGGGTGTTTCAACAGTTAACGGTAAAACTTCCGCCGTTATTTTCATAAAGTATTTTTGTCGTTTTTTAACTACGACAATACTTCCATTATGGGGTCCACCAATGATTGTGTCGTCGTACGAATATTCCCTGCTAAAACGAATATTCCCTGACCAATCGAATATTAGATAACCACTTGCTTACTTTGCAAAATTTGTAAATATTACCCACAACTATAACATTATATCAACACCATAATATTCAAAAATATAATTCAAGAAAATTATTCTTTATTCATAAAAGTTGGGGTCTTACAACCTCCCCTTCTTATGAAATTTTGTCCTCGAAATTAGGGTACACACCTGATATGTCAAACAGATGAGGATACTTTGACTTCATCTCAGATTCTAACTCCCAAGTCATTTCCTCCACATCGTGGTTTCTCAACAAAACTTTAACTTGAGGTATAACCTTGGAGCATAGAACATGATCCTTCTTATCCAAGATTTTAACGGGTAACTCTTCATACGTTAAATCTTCCTCTATCTCATCTGGTTCTAACTCAATAATGTGGTTCGGGTCTTTCACATATTTACGTAACATAGATATGTGAAAAACATTATGAACACGAGACATACTTGGTGGTAAGGCGAGTCTATAGGCCACAGTTCCCACTCGCTCGAGAATTTAAAATGGGCCAATGAATCGAGAATTGAGCTTTCCTCTCTTTCCAAATCTCATAACTCCTTTCCATGGAGCAACACATAACAACAAATGATCTCCAATATCGAATTCTACGTCCTTTCGATGAAGATCAACATAACTCTTTTGTCGATCTTGTGAAGTTTTTATACGTTGTCGGATCATTTGAATCTTTTCTGTAGTCATACGTACCAACTCCGGTCCCAACAACGTTGCTTCACCAACCTTATCCCATCATACTAAAGAACGACACTTTCTTCCATTTAACGCCTCAAATGGAGCCAAGCCATTACTTGCTTGATAACTGTTGTTGTAGGAAAACACCACCAATGGTAAGAACTTGTCCCAACTTCCCCTGAAGTCAAAGACACAGAGTCTTAATACATCTTCAAGAGTTTGAATAGTCCTCTCCGACTGTCCATCCGTCTGAGGATGATATGCCAAGCTAAATCGTAAGTCTGTGCCCAAAGTGTAACGCCCCGGAAAAATCGAACATTTTGTAATTTCTTTTAATAATGAATAAAATAATATTATTTATTATTATTGTGTATTGAGAAGATGAATGTTGTTCTATAACCTAGAAACGTCGTAGTATTTTAACTACGTGGATGAATTAAAGTGTTTGAATTTCCAAGACGAAAATAAATGTTTTCCGAGAAAGTTTACGAAAATCACTATTCTCATTCGGGAATTATTTTTGAACTTCCGAGAAATACGTAACGTTAGAATATCGAGGCGAGATGGATTATGTAATAATAATCTAACTATGGAAAACGCAATAAATCGCATGCGGACTTAATTTGGGATTATAGGTATTAAAGCCTAATGGAAGAATTGAGGTAATTTGTATAAGGTGTAAACTTATGTGGGATTAATTATCAAGCTCAAGTAATTGGTTAATAATGCCCAACTTGATTAATGCAAGCCCAACAAGGAAATAAGCTATTATTATTAGCAAGCCCAAAGGATAAGTTAATTGAATTAGTATTGAGCCCAAACTATAATCCATTAGCTAATAATGATCCATTGGTAGACTTGATGGGCAAGGATTTTTTGTGATGCCAAAGAACTTTATGTAGCTAGCAAGAAGACTTGAAGGTTAAGTAAAGAATAGTAAGGAGGTGGAAATTAGGAGGTGGGAGGTTTAATGTCTAAATTGCCCTCACTTTGCCAAGCCTATAAATACCAAGCTCATTTCTTGTGTTGGTTGATCATTTTTATCCAACTTTTCTCTCAAACATAAAGCTACTTATTGGTTAGGGAGAATAAGTCACTTAAGAACTTATAAGCCACTTCAACCATTGATAGTTTTCCAAAGCAAAAAAGAAGTCTTCAAGGGTAAGACTCCTCTCTTATATCTTTATCTCTTCTATAATAGGATTGATAGAGAAGGGGGAGGGTTGGATGATAGCATGTAATAAGTTACTAAAGAATGAACTTAAGCCGAATAAGTTGAAAGAAAAAGCAACTTGAACATTAATAAATTGCTAGAACCATGAAGAACCTATCTTATGATGTTTAGTATGTGGAATATAACATGATAATTTTGATTGAAGGACTTAAGTTGATAATTTATGAGAATAAGTCAAGACCTACTTTGATTATAAGTTGGAGTAGCAAATAACTTGTAATGATCTTATGTTGATTAAAATCCATTAAGAACGCTTAATAATGAAGAGTTGCCGGAATTCGCACAATTGGACAATTACCGTCGAATTCGTGAAATTTTCGGAATGGAACTCGTATTTTGTATTCGAAGTCAGAAATGTTGGTTTCCAATGGAAACAAGTCATTTTAGTCATTATAGAGTTTCGGACTCAAAAATGACCGGATTCTGACTTAAAACGAAGAAACGAGCGTTGAACGTTCACAAACGTTTATCATTTTCGTTAAAAATGAACCAATAGGTGAATTTTTAGCAAACGAAGTCAAATAGATAAAATTCTTGAATAATCATGTAGATTACGTAATTTGTGAACCGTAGGCTTTTGAACGAGCTAATTCGGACTTATAACGAATAAGTTATGCGTCCGGGAAGTTCACAAAATTTCAAATCTGAAATTGTTTTCTGGTGCACAGAGTTGGCACCGCGGCGCCAACCCTTGGAAAATGACCCGTGCCGCGGTGTGGAATAGTAACCGAACACACTGCAAGAGTTCACCGCAAAGCGCGACTAAAGAATACAGAGACTTCGCATGGCCTGTACCGAATCCGGATTTTGAGGAGTAAGTGGCGCCAGCCATGGTATGACACCAAGTGTAATGGTCATTTGCGCAGCAGCCCAAATTTCAAGACCAAGACAATAGTAAAGATTTAAATATAAAATATGGTTAGTAATTAATAACCAATTGGACAAAGATTATAATGAAACATTGTTAAGACATATTAAGCCTTAAGTATGAACACTTAGGGTTTAGTTAACTCAATTGCAAATGCATGAAAGAATGATCTTACGGAAAGCCGAAAACGATAATAACAAATCTAATGTGTAATTAGATTGAGAAGTAGGGTAAGATTCTTTAGGAACCATGTATGATCATTAATGACCTAATGTTCTATGTTATGCTATCATTTAATGTAGAGACCTTAAAGACGTACAGTGCACGTGTTATAATTTGTAGCAGACGCTAAAGGCAAGTACTCTAACCCTTGTTCCAATTCGATCTGGGCAAGTCTTTGTGATTCATGTATTCTTTACATGAATTAGTATTTGAGGAATGTCAAAGCCAATCCTTTCGGCTAAACATATGCTATGTTATTCTATCAAGTGTTGATAAGGATTTACCGAACTAATATTGTTGTGGTTTTCAAAGGTAGATTATGTATGCTCAAATTATTTGTCATCAAACGACAGGCACGTGAGGTTGCCACAACTTAAACGTATATACGTTTAATGAATGTAGTGTTGATCAATATAGAGTACTATAAAATTTGATCACTCGTAAGTGCTCGTAAGCTATGATTTTACTTACTTTAACTTAGTACCGGGTTGTCCTTTTCAAAAAAAGAACTTATGAATGCTCATATACTTGAGTCATAATTATTATTCCCTTAAGTATGGTTGTGTAAAATGTTTTGAAGAAAAAGAAGTGCTATTTTGATTTATCGATAGTACTTCGTAACTATTGTTCAGTTATTAAAGATATATGAGTTCTATGTTTCAAGCATGTTGTTTATTAGAATTGTAGTACTTGCTGAGCTAGTCATGTTCATTCTTGCTTGAACCATATGAACACAGTTAAGATCGAGCGCACAGAAGTCTCAGGCAAGGATAAAGGCAATGAGAAGATGAACCCGTAGCATAACTATGTAATAGTATGGGAAGACTGTTTGTAATATATTGATATTATGACAAAGACAATGTATTGATTGTAAAGAACTTAGGGTATGTAAATACTCTCTTGATATATATATATAAGATATATCCATTCTTTTGAGGCTTTTCAATTGAATGTTTATGTGAACTGTAGCACCGTGTAGCACCATCTGTCGAGTTGGAAGATACCCGGATTTGGGGGCGTCACTGGTTGGTATCAAAGCAATAGGTTATAAAACTCAAGGGGGGAAATAAAACCTTAAGTCATAACCTTAAAGAAAAGTCAAAGAATAAAAGATGGAAGTTAACCTTATAAAAATGCATCATATATGTTATGTGTTTTATTATACTAACGTTTACTAATCAACTCTTTTGTTGTTATAGATGTCAGGTGAAAATAGAAATGTACAGGTAGTCAGCGAAGGGTCGCTAAACCAGATAGAAATCATACCGAACCCCATAACAAAAGATCCTGAGATAGTTGTGGTGGAGTCCGGAGACTCCGAAAGCTTAGACCTCATATCTGTATTTGACGGCATGATAGAAGAAGAAGTTGAAGCAGTGTCCTTTAACCCAGTAGCAATAGCAGCAGAGATAACTTCAGGAGAGTCGATAATGTCACTGTTCATGTCAGTAATAGATAGGAACGTACACTATTGTCAGGAGGTCAAGGAGCTAAAGGCGGAGCTCCAAGCGGTTATAGAGGACAAGACGGACGTGGAGTCCATGTGGGAACAGGAACATGACGAGAGAGTTTTGGCTAAGGACAAAGTCCATGAGCTAAAACAAGAGGTCTTTGAGCTTAGGAGTGAGCTAAAGACCAAGAAACAAAAGATAGGGAGAATGTCCTATATTCATAGGAGTTCTCATGAGGATTTCTAGTTGCAAGTAGCTGGGTATCCGGTAGAGTCAGGGCAGACGCGACATACTATCAGCCGTGATATTATTGCCGGTCTTGCCAATGCAGATTTCGAGAATGCCTTAAGGTAGATATGATCGAGTAAGTTGTTAGAGTAGTTAAGTATGTACATATTTGTGTATTTAGTAGTGACGTAAAGCCCTCTTTTGTATAATTAAGGGTAGTCTTTTGTAAATCCCAATTTTTGGAAAGCAATAGCGGAAAATAATGTATCTAGCTTAGGCTGTTTTATGTAACCGATGTAGTATTATACTACGATGAATTAATATAAGTTTCCATTTTTGAAAAATGTTGAGTAATGAATGTTTAAGTTATTGTTTAAATATGGAATAATAACTAACTAACAGGAAATGCATCATAACGGAATATGTGGTTATTGTAACAGCAAAATGCCGCCAAGAAGAGTACCCCGTACCCAAGGTGCGAACATGAATCAACCGGAGGGAGGTCCGGTTAACCCCATGTAAGAATTTTTGAACCTTTTAACCGCAGCCTTTAACCAAACTGGGGCTAATATCCCCGTGAATCCTGGTGTAGTACGTGCTACTACATTTAAGGACTTTAAGAGTGTGGGTCCGCCGGAGTTCAAAGGAACTACGGACCCTATCGAAGCCCAAATGTGGGTTAGGGAGATTGAGAAGGCATTTGTAATAGCGAATGTAGACGAGGCCCAAAAGGTTTCATTTGTAACCTATATGATGAAGGGAGAGGCCAACTTTTGGTGGGAGGCCAATCAGGCGAGGGCCGGAATAGATGCTATAACGTGGGTGAGGTTCAAGGAAATATTCTACGAGAACTACTTTCCCACAAGCATGCTGGGAAGGATGGAGATGCGATTTTTAGATTTAAAATTAGGGGACATGACAGTTCCCCAGTATGCCGCCAAGTTTAATGAACTGGCAAGGTTCGCTCAACATCAAGTGGATACTGAGGTGAGGAAGGCGCGACGGTTCGAGCAGGGCTTGAAACCCTGGCTCTATAATCGTATATCAGTATTCCAAAGTACTTCTTTTGGAATCCTTTTAGAGAAGGCAATAATTGTCGAAGGTGGTAGTGAGGCGTTGAGCCAATACCACAAAGAAAAGAAAAATAAGGGAAAGGTTGACGGGAGAGTCAAGATTGAGGGAGCCAGTGGAAGTGGCGAGGGTCAGAAGAGGAAGACACTTAGCTCTGGGAATACCAGAGTGAAGCAAGGAGACCCGAAGAGAAGAATGCAGGCCTGCAAGATCTGCGGGAAGACTCATTTAGGAGTCTGTCTCAAGGGGAAGGTCGTCTGCTACAACTGTGGACAAAAGGGGCATATTGCGCCTAATTGTCCAAGTTCGAAGAAGAACCATGGATGCTTTATGTGTGGATGAACTGACCACATGGCAAAGAACTGCCCAAAGAAGGGGACGAACGGGAACCAGGGCACTAATAGCGGTAAGTTAGCTATTAGGGGTCCAACACAGCCAGGTAGGCCGATGGGTCGTACCTTTAACATGACAGTCCAAGATGCGGTTGCATAAGGGGACGTCGTCGCAGGTATTATTCCGATCAACGATATTAATGCGTACGTGCTGTTTGATTCGGGTGCTACTTGTTCGTTTATAGCGTGCGATTTTGCTAGACGATTAGGATTACTTCCTGAAAAGTTGCCTATACCTTTACATATTAAGGTAGCAAACGAAGAGATTATTCCTGTTGAAAATGTTCACAAGAGTTGTTGTGTAGATATTCGGGGTTGTAAATTATCAGTAGATTTATTACCAATAAAGTTAGGAGAATTCGATGTAATTCTCGGAATGGATTGGTTGGTAAACCATGGGGCAATTATAGATTGTCAAAAGAAATGTGTGAAAATTAAGACATTAGAGCAACCTCGGGTAGTATTTTATAGGAATAGATCACCAGGACGTTCGTGTTGTCTAACCATGACACAAACTAAGAAATTATTAAGGAAGGGGTGTGTAGGCTATTTGTGTCATGTGGTTGATACCCAGAGAGTGGGAGCGACCATGGAACAAATACCTATAGTGAGTGAATTCGTGGATATATTTCCAAGTATGTTACCGGGTCTTCCGCCAGATAGGGAGACCGAGTTCATAATAGATATTGTGCCAGGAGCGGCACCAGTTTCCAGGGCACCGTATCGTATGGCGCCAGTGGAGATGAAGGAGTTGATGGTACAGCTGCAAGAACTGTTGGGCAGGAAGTACATTCAATCGAGTGTTTCACCGTGGGGAGCACCGGTGCTGTTTGTCAAAAAGAAGGACGGATCGCTGAGACTTTGTATCGACTACCGAGAGTTGAATAAGTTAACGATAAAGAATAAGTATCCATTACCCAGGATCGATGATATCTTTGATCAGTTGAAAGGGGCTAAATATTTTTCTAAAATAGATTTGCGGACAGGGTATCATCAGCTGAAGGTTAGGGATGATTATTTGCCAAAGACAACATTCAGAACTCGTTATGGTCATTATGAGTTTCTGGTGATGTCATTTGGGTTGACTAATGCACCTGCTGCTTTTATGGACATGATGAACAGGGTGTTCAAACAATATTTGGACAAGTTCGTCATGGTGTTTATTGATGATATTCTAGTCTACTCTAAGATGCCAGAAGATCATGCTGAACACCTAAGAATAGTGTTGGAAACATTAAGAAATGAGAAGTTATATGCGAAGTTCACTAAGTGTGAATTTTGGTTAGAGAGGGTTCAGTTTTTAGGTCATGTTATTGACCATGAGGGAATTTCAGTAGATCCAGCAAAGGTGGAAGCCGTGATGAATTGGGAACAACCGAAAACCCCGACTGAGGTGCGGAGTTTCTTAGGGTTAGCGGGTTAGTATCGGAGGTTCATTCAGGACTTTTCAAAGATAGCTACTCCGCTGACTAACTTGACAAGGAAGACGGTGAAGTATGTATGGACTGAGAAATGCGAAGATAGCTTTCAAGAACTGAAGAAGAAATTGAGTGAAGCACCTGTTTTGTCATTACCCGATGACACGGGAAATTTCGTAGTTTATAGTGATGCTTCGCATAAAGGACTAGGTTGCGTGCTCATGCAGCATGGCAAGGTCATTGCGTATGCGTCTAGGAAATTGAAAGATTATGAGAAAGTTTACCCTACTCATGATCTGGAACTGGCCGCGGTGGTGTTTGCCCTAAAGATATGGCGACATTATCTTTATGGGGAAAAGTGTGAGATATACACGGACCACAAAAGTCTAAAATATATCTTCACACAGAAGGAGTTGAATATGAGGCAGAGGAGATGGCTGGAGTTGAGAAAGGATTACGACTGTGAAATTCTGTATCACCTGGGAAAAGTCAATGTAGTTGCCGACGCCTTAAGTAGGAAGGGTCGGGAAAAGTTGTCTTTGTTAACGGCTCAAACTGAGTTAATAATAGAGATGGATAGAATGGAGTTGGAAGTGAAACTGTCAAGTGAAGCGGGACAAATGTTGTTTGCGATGGAGATGCAATCTACCATCGTAGAAAGAGTTAAGGAGGTGCAACTCAAAACTGATGAGTGTAATCGGATGAGAGAGCGGCTGATCAATGAAAGATATTAAGTACAGTCTTGATAACGAGGGATTATTAAGATTTGAGGGAAAAATTTGGGTTCCGAATGAAACGGAATTAAAGGAGCAAGTTTTACAAGAGGCTCATAGTTCAAGGTTTTCAATTCATCCTGGTAGTACTAAGATGTATCAAGATCTTCGACAGAGTTTCTGGTGGCCGAACATGAAGAGAGAGATTGCCGAGTACGTTAGTAGGTGCTTAACTTGTCAGAGGGTTAAGGCCGAACATCAACGACCAAGTGGCTTGTTATAGTCATTAGAAATTTCGGAGTAGAAGTGGGAGAATATCACAATGGATTTTGTGGTTGGACTTCCGAATACACATAAGGGGTATGATGCGATTTGGGTAATAGTGGACCGATTGACAAAGTCAGCTCACTTTTTGCCAATTAGGGTTAAGTATAACTTAGACCAGTTAGCTAAACTTTATATTAAGGAAAAAATCTCTAGACATGGAGTGCCAGTATCGATAGTGTCAAATCGTGATCCACGATTCACGTCGAACTTTTGGAGAAGTCTACAAAAGCAGTTGGGAACGCAGTTGAAGCTAAGTACAACGTATCATCCACAGACGGATGGACAAAGTGAGATGACAATTCAAACGTTAGAAGATATGCTAAGATCCTGTGTCATGGATTTCAAAGGTAGTTGGGATGATCATCTACCATTAGTGGAGTTTGCGTATAACAATAGTTATCATGCAAGCATAGGTATGCCGCCATACAAAGCTTTGTATGGGAGGAAATGCAGAACGCCACTGTATTTGGATGAGGTAGGAGAACGCCGGATGTTGGGACCAGAATTGGTACAACAGACAGTGGATATTGTTAAGAAGATTCGATGCGCTTTCTAGCAACTCAAAACATGATGTAAGAAGTTTACGGATCCGCATAGAGAGAATCGAGAGTTTGAAGTAGGTTCGTATGTATTTCTAAAAGTATCTCCCTGGAAAGGAAAGATACATTTTGGAAAGAAGGGAAAGTTAAGTCCGAGATTTATAGGACCTTTCGAGGTATTGAAATGGGTAGGTGAGGTAGCTTACATGTTAGCATTACCTCCAGACCTAGAACGAATACATAATGTATTTCACGTATCCGTGTTACGTCGTTATAAGCCAGATTATAAGCACGTGATAGAATATGAGCCTATTCATGTCAAAAAGGACTTAACATATGAGGAAACGCCAGGTCAAATTGTCGATAGAAAAAACAAGTTCGGAATAATAAAGTCATATCTTCTATGAAGGTAATATGGAAGAACCACGATGCAGAAGAAGCAACGTGGGAGTTAGAAGAAAAGATGAGAAAGAATTACCCGCAATTATTTGTGTAATTTTTTTTATATAGCGAGATTCTGGGGACAGAATCCTTATAAGGGGGAGAGAGTGTAACGCCCAGGAAAAATCGAACATTTTGTAATTTCTTTTAATAATGAATAAAATAATATTATTTATTATTATTGTGTATTGAGAAGATGAATGTTGTTCTATAACCTAGAAACATCGGAACATCGTAGTATTTTAACTACGTGGATGAATTAAAGTGTTTGGATTTCTAAGACGAAAATAAATGTTTTTCGAGAAAGTTTACGAAAATCATTATTCATCGTTTATCGCTCGGGAATTATTTTTGAACTTCTCAGAAATACGTAACGTTAGAATATCGAGGCGAGATGGATTATGTAATAATAATCTAAGTATGGAAAACGCAATAAATTGCATGTGGACTTAATTTGGGAATATAGGTATTAAAGCCTAATGGAAGAATTGAGGTAATTTGTATAAGGTGTAAACTTATGTGGGATTAATTATCAAGCTCAAGTAATTGGTTAATAAAGCCCAACTTGATTAATGCAAGCCCAATAAGGAAATAAGCTATTATTATTAGCAAGCCCAAATGAAAAGTTAATTGAATTAGTATTGAGCCCAAACTATGATCCATTAGCTAATAATGATCCATGGGTAGACTTGATGGGCAAGGATTTTGTGTGATGCCCAAGAACTTTATGTAGCTAGCAAGAAGACTTGAAGGTTAAGTAAAGAATAGTAAGGAGGAGGAAATGAGGAGGTGGGAGGTTTAATGTCTAAATTGCCCTCACTTTGCCAAGCCTATAAATACCAAGCTCATTTCTTGTGTTGGTTGATCATTTTCATCCAACTTTTCTCTCAAACATAAAGCTACTTATTGGTTAGGGAGAATAAGTCACTTAAGAACTTATAAGCCACTTCAACCATTGATAGTTTTCCAAAGCAAAAAAGAAGTCTTCAAGGGTAAGACTCCTCACTTATATCTTCATCTCTTCTATAATAGGATTGATAGAGAAGGGGGAGGGTTGGATGATAGCATGTAATAAGTTACTAAAGAATGAACTTAAGCCGAATAAGTTGAAAGAAAAAGCAACTTGAACATTAATAAGTTGCTAGAACCATGAAGAACCTATCTTATGATGTTTAGTATGTGGAATATAGCATGTGAATTTTGATTGAAGGACTTAAGTTAATAACTTATGAGAATAAGTTAAGACCTACTTTGATTATAAGTTGGAGTAGAAAATAACTTGTAATGATCTTATGTTGATTAAAATCCATTAAGAACGCTTAATAATGAAGAGTTGTCGGAATTCGCACGATTAGACGATTACCGTCGAATTCGTGAAATTCTCGGAATGGAACTCGTATTTTTTATTCAAAGTCGGAAATGTTGGTTTTCAATGGAAACAAGTCATTTTAGTCATTATAGAGTTGCAGACTCAAAAATGACCGGATTCCGACTTAAAACGAAGAAACGAGCGTTGAACGTTCATAAACGTTTATCGTTTTCGTTAAAAATGAACCAATAGGTGAATTTTTAGCGAATGAAGTCAAATAGATAAAATTCTTGAATAATCATGTAGATTACGTAATTTGTGAACCGTAGGCTTTTGAACGAGCCAATTCAGACTTACAACGAAGAAGTTATGCGTCCGGGAAGTTCACAAAATTTCAAAACTGAAATTCTTTTCTGGTGCACAGAGTTGGCACCGCAAATACCAACCCTAGGCAAATGACTGTGTCTTGCCAAAGCTTAACAAGAATCAAACACACTCGGAAGAGTTCGCCGCAAAGGTCGACCAGAACATTAAAGACTCGCTACAGTATACGCGAAGTTCGGATTTTTGAGGAGTAGTGGCGAAGACGTACAATGGCACGCACACTAGTGTAATGGCCGTAGCCGTAACGCCAAAACCTCAAGACCAAGATAATGGCAAAGATTTATATATAGAACATAGTTAGTAATTAATAACCAATTGGACAAGGATTATAATGAAACATTGTTAAGACATATTAAGCCTTAAGTATGAACACTTAGGGTTTAGTTAACTCAATTGCAAATGCATGAAAGAATGATCTTACGGAAAGCCGGAAACAATAATAACAAATCTAATGTATAATTAGATTGAGAAGTAGGGTAAGATTCTTTAGGAACCATGTATGATCATTGATGACCTAATGTTCTATGTTATGCTATCATTTAATGTAGAGACCTTAAAGACGTCTTGATTACGTGTTATAATTTGTAGCGACGCTAAAGGCAAGTACTCTAACCCTTGTTCCAGCTTCGATCCGGCAAGTCTTTGTGATTCATGTATTCTTCACATGAGTTAGTATTTGAGGAATGTCAAAGCCAATCCTTTCGGCTAGACATATGCTATGTTATTCTATCAAGTGTTGATAAGGATTTACCGAACTAATATTGTTGTGGTTTTCAAAGGTAGATTGTGTATGCTCAAATTATTTGTCGTCAAACGACAGGCACGTGAGGTTACCACAACTTAAACGTATATACGTTTAATGAATGTAGTGTTGATCAACATAGAGTACTATGAGCTGATCACTCAGAAGTGCTCGTAAGCTATGACGGACTTACGGACTTAGTACCGAGTTGTCCTTTTCAAAAAAAGAACTTATGAATGCTCATATACTTGAGTCATAATTATTATTCCCTTAAGTATGGTTGTGTAAAACGTTTTGAAGAAAAAGAAATGCTATTTTGATTTATCGATAGTACTTCGTAACTATTGTTCAGTTATTAAAGATATATGAGTTCTATGTTTCAAGCATGTTGTTTATTAGAATTGTAGTACTTGCTGAGCTAGTCATGCTCATTCTTGCTTGAACCATATGAACACAGCTAAGATCGAGCGCACAGAAGTCTCAGGCAATGTTAAAGGCAAGGCGAAGATGAACCCGTATCATAACTATGTAATAGTATGGGAAGACTGTTTGTAATATATTGATATTATGACAAAGACAATGTATTGATTGGAAAGAACCTGGGGTATGTAAATATTCTCTTGATATATATATATATATATATATATATATGACATATCCGTTCTTTTGAGGCTTTTCAATTGAATGTTTATGTGAACTGTAGCACCGTGTATCACCATCTGTTGGGTTGGAAGATACCCGGATTTGGGGGCGTCACACAAAGCTTTTTGCAAACTAACCCAAAATCATGAAGTGAATCTTGGGTCTCGATCAGAAACTATGGATACCGGCATACCATGCAGTCTTACAATCTCGTCTATGTATATACGAGCAAGACGTTCAAGTGTATAAGTTTCTCGTATCGATAAGAAATGAGCAGACTTGGTCAATCTATCAACAATGACCCAAATCGCATCTATGCCTTGAGAAACCTTAGGAAGACCGATAACGAAATCCATGATAATGTGCTCCCAATTCAATTCTGGAATTTTAAGTGCTTGCAATGGACCTTTTGGTACTTGATGTTCCGCCTTGACTCGTTGACAAGTTAAACACCTTGAGATAAACTCCGCTATCTCTCTCTTCATATTGCTCCACCAAAATGTATGTCGAAGATCCTGATACATTTTGGTACTCCCAAGATGGATTGCAAACGGTGTGTTGTGCGCCTCCATCATGATTTTATACTTTAAATCAGGGTCGTTAGGAACACAAAGTCTGGAGTTGACTCGAAGTATTCCTTCTTCATCGATTCTTTCTTTCAGCATAACACCTTCTTACACTTTCTTCCTCATACGCATCAGCTCCAGGTCTGTAGCTTGAGCAGCTTTAACTTTATCAATTAAAGTCGGTTCTACTCGTATATTCACCATCATCACATGGGTCCCTGGAGTCTTTAACTCTATCTCCATCCTTTGCAAGTCACACAAAATGGGCCTTTGCGTTGACAATATCGCACTCGTACTTGCATATGATCTTCTACCCAATGCGTCAGCTACCACGTTCGCTTTTCCAAGATGGTATTGGATGGTATGATCGTAATCTTTCAACAGTTCAAGCCAACGTCGTTGTCGCATGTTGAGTTCCTTTTGAGTGAAGAAATATTTGAGGCTTTTATGATCCGTAAAGATCTCCACTTTTTCCCCATATAAGTAATGCCTCCAAATTTTAAGTGCGAAGACAGCAGCTGCTAACTCTAGATCATGAGTAGGATAATTCCTCTTATATTCTTTGAGTTGTCTTGAGGCATAAGCTATGACTTTCCATGTTGCATGAGACCACATCCCAAGCCTTTGCCCGAAGCATCACTGTAGATGACAAATCCCTCCGAGCCAGATGGTATTGTCAGAATAGGTGCTGAAATGAGTCTCATCTTGATTTCTTGAAAACTCTTCTCACATTCTTCGCTCCAACCGAACTTTGTATCTTTCCGAGTCAGCTGAGTTAATGGAGTAGCGATTCGAGAAAATCTGTGACGCCCCCAAAATAGGTATACATCACCTATTCTGAGTTGTCAATACATGGTACAGAAACAACTACAACTTTATTATTACAACAGTAAAACTGTGAGTTTAAATACAAATATTATCTTCTGACAATATCTATACTCAAATAAATCCTCATCACATTTATTGATACATTATTTTACAAAAATGGTGAGGACTACTAAACAACCCTTTCTAAAACCTTCATTCCATACCCAGACTAAATACTCGCTATATTCTCGCCTCCCGAGAAAAATGGAACAAAAGGAAAAGGGTGAGCTCAACTAGCTCAAGAAAAGAATATTATGACTAAGATAATATACAACAAATTATCGTTAGTCTTCAACAGGAAAAAATATAATAGAATACAATAGACAACAAATTTTAAATCAATATTCGCAATGAAATAATAATTCATTAGAAGAGTTAAGTAGAGAATGCAAACTACTATCTTCTATGTATGAATTTAAAAGTTCATCGCTCATCTTTTATCCTCGTAACATCAATCAATAT
Source organism: Panax quinquefolius (assembly GCA_020205615.1). NCBI lineage: Eukaryota > Viridiplantae > Streptophyta > Magnoliopsida > Apiales > Araliaceae > Panax > Panax quinquefolius. The sequence continues at coordinate 62,412,911 of CM035164.1, read as the reverse complement.
ACATCCGAATCAAATATTCATCTTTGCACTACTGGCCAAAGATATTCATCACTTAATCATGTTCATTTAAACACTGCTCATCTTTGCACTACTGGCAAAAGATATTCTTCAGAAATCATTCATCTTTGCACTACGTGCCAAAGATATTCTTAAGAAATCATTCATCTTTGCACTACAGGTGCCAAAGATATTCCATAATATCATCATTTAAGACCGAGGATGATGAAAATATTTTTTTTAAAGAAACGAATCCAAAGAAACAAAATGACAAGGATTAAGGATTAAGGATTCGTACTTGGTTTTATCCACGTCCAAAAATACCTCAAAAATAATCATAGTGGTGTAAAATTCAAGAATGATCAAAACATGGATACAATCGAGTTAGTATCCGAGAATAGATATTTTGACAGAAAAGAAGAAATTTTATTTTTCTATGAATAGTACCAAGTATCGTGAATAGTGTCAGATATCGTGAATAGTGTCGTATACGTGAATAGTAACTCCGACACTAAAAGATAGAAATTCCACAAAAACATCTTCACGCTTCATGAATAGTACTCGTGAATAGTAACTCGTGAATAGTAACTCATGAATAGTAACCCATGAATAGTAATCTCGACATGAAAAAGTTCCAAATTTGATAAAAACTTCAGATCAACATTTCAGCATAATGATATTGAAGAAATAATATCATTACAAAAAAAATAATATCCCTTACCTCGAAGATCGAAGACTTAGCTAGAATCTACCGGTATAGTCTTTGAAGGAACTTGCACCGCCTAGCAATACTCAAAGTATACTCAAAATACTCACAAGAATACGCTCGATAATATAGAGAGAAAACTTGAGTTTACGGTGTGATTTTCAATTCTAACCTAAGCACCTATTTATAGGAAATTGCTTAGAACACCAAAGCGTAAAATTTAATAAAATATTAATATATATTTATTAAATTCCTACGCACCCAAAAATCGATTCAAATCATCACCACCAAGAGTGACTCACCTTGCCTAACTCAAAAAAAAGCGTTTTTCTTATTAAAATATTTAAAACTTCAAAATTAATTATTTTGAGCTTCGAAACTTCAATAATTCATAATAAATAGCCCTTTCATCGAAAAATTGAATCTAGCGAATTTTATAGGAAATTCAATTCTCTACAACTTTGCGAAGAAAGTTTTCCAAATTCCAAATAGAAATTGATCGAAATCCACAAACGGGCAATTTTACATTTATAATCAAATTTCAACTAATAAATGGGGTCCACCGACATGTTTAACATGTTTTAAACATTTATTGCAACAAAAATACTCTTCCTCCTCGTATACTCATATATCCCACATTCGTTGTAAAAATATCACCGTTAATATATTATTAAAATAATATATTTAAATGAATTATTTTATCGAGAAAAAGATAAAATATTAATTTTCAACAATTGTCATTTTAAAAATTTTCTCCATCTATATCCACATAAAATCAATATTTTCCTCATCATATAAATCAATAATTAATTATTCACAAATAATATTACGAAATCACAATATTGACAACGAGTGCGCTTCCTGGAAAGAGGGGCTTTCAATAAGAATTTCTTCTTCTTGGTGGCAGCAATTAGGTGACCAAACCTCTCCTTAGATGTAACTTTCTAGACATTGCCAATAATGTTATCTAATAATATTATTCAGATAATATGAATTATTGCTTTGATAATGAAAAATACGTGTAATGACAATTATTGAAACAACAAACAATATAAAATATCAACGAACAATTATTAACTCAATAAAATACCGAATAATAATTACCGTAACCATTATCGAGTAGTGCCTTCACGTAAGAATCAATAATTGGTGCAATACTGCAGTAACAACGCCAGACATCGTGTTTTTAACCACCACGGGGTATTCCAATAGTGTTAATTGTAATAACTACGCCATTATTTTTAAACAACTTATATTTGTCGTTTTTTTCATCCAATCGCTTTCCATTATGGGGCCCACACATGGTCATACTGTGGCATTTAAATATTCCCCACAGCATCGAATATTCCACGACCAAACGAATATTCCCCAACAACAATGAATATTTTATAACCACTTGCTTATTTTGAAATATTTATGTATTTTACCCATAACTATCCACATTAATCAAATCCACCCTTACTATTTCAAAATAATAAATAAAGGAAATTCCTTTTATTTAAAAAATTTCGGGTCTTACAACCTCCCTCCTTATGAAATTTCGTCCTCGAAATTGACGTACGTACTGGTGTTTCAAAAGGTGAGGATACCTCGCTTTCATTTCCGTTTCCAATTCCCGTCATTTCCTCTATAGCATGATTCCTCCACAAAACTTTAACTTGTGGTATAACCTTTCTTGGCGTAGGACATGCTCCTTCCTATCCAAAATCTTGACAATACCTCCTCATACGTTAAGTCTTCTATATCTCTCGTCCTGGTTCTAACTCAATAACATGGTTTGGGTCTTTCACATATTTACTGAAATGCGATATGTGAAACACATTATGAACACGAGACATACTGGAGGTAACACAAGTCTATAGGCTACATTTCCTACTCGGTCAAGAATTTGAAATGGACCAATAAATCGTGGATTGAGCTTTCCTCTCTTCCCAAATCTTGTAACTCCTTCCATGGAGCAAATCGCAACAATACATGATCCCCTACATTAAATTCCACGTCCTTTCGATGAAGATCCGCATAACTCTTTTGTCGATCTTGTGCTTGCTTTGTATACGTTGTCGAATCATTTGGATCTTTTCGGTAGTCATACATACTAACTCTCGGGTCCCAACAATGTTGCTTCTCCCACCTCATCCCAACATATTGAGAACGACATTTTCGTCCATATAATGCTTCGAATGGAGCCACACCTATACTTGCCTGATAACTGTTGTTGTAGGAGAATTCCACCAATGGTAAATACTTATCCCAACTACCCTTGAAGTCTAGGACACAGAGTCTTAATAGATCTTCAAGAGTTTGAATAGTCCTCTCTGATTGTCCGTCCGCTTTGGGGATGGTATGTTAGAACTAAATCGCAAATCCGCGTTTATAGCTTTTTGCAAGCTAACCCAAAATCTTGAAGTGAATCTTGGGTCACGATCCGAAACTATGGATACAGGCATGCTATGCAACCTCACAATCTCATTCACGTACATACTAGCAAGACGTTCAAGGGAATAAGTCTCCGTGTATCGCAAGAAATGAGCGGAACTTGGTTAATCTATCAACAATAACCCAAATAGCATTGATGCCTTGAGAAACCGTAGGAAGACCCGTAACGAAATCCATAGTAATGTGTTCCCACTTCCATTCCGGAATCTCAAGTGGTTGCAACGGACCCTTAGGTACAAGATGCTCCGCCTTTACACGTTGGCAAGTTAAACACATCGAGATAAACTTTGCAATCTCTCTCTTCATATTGTTCCACCAAAATGTATGTCGAAGATCACGATACATTTTAGTACTTCCAGGATGGATTGCAAATGGCGTATTGTGTGCCTCCATCATAATCTTGTACTTCAAATCAGAGTCGTTAGGAACACAAAGTCTAGAGTGGACTCGAAGTATTCCTTCTTCATCAATTCTCGCTCGAATAGCTCCTTCTTGTACTTTCTTCTTCATACGCATCATTTCGGCCCGGTGGCTTGAGCAACCTTAACTTTTCTATTAAAGTTGGCTCTATCGTATACTTGACATCATCGCACTTTTCGTTCCGCATATGATCTTCTACTCAATGCGTCGGCTACCACGTTCGCTTTACCGGATGGTATTGAATAGTGTGGTCGTAGTCTTTCAATAGCTCGAGCCAACGTCATTTGCCGCATGTTGAGTTCTTTTTGAGTGAAGAAATATTTAAGGCTTTTATGGTCCGAATATATCTCCACTTTCTCCCCATATAGATAGTGCCTCCATATTTTTAGCCTATGAACGATCACGCTAACTCTCTAGATCATGAGTAGGATAATTCCTCTCATACTCTTTAAGTTGTCGCGAGGCATAGGCTATGACTTTCCCACGTTGCATGAGAACACATCCTAACCCTTTGCTCAAGCATCGTTGTGTAGATAACAAATCCATCCGAACCAGATGGTATTGTTAGAACAGTCTTAAATAAGTCTCCTCTTAAGCTCTTGAAACTTTTCTCGCATTCTTCGCTCCAAACGAATTTTGTATCCTTCCGAGTTAGGCGAGTTAATGGAGTAGCGATTCGAGAAAACCCTTCCACGAATCTCCGATAATAACCAATAAGCCCAAAAAGCTACGTACTTGATCAACACCGATTGCTCCCAACTTTGTATTACTTCAGACTTTCAATCTTCACGATCAACAGATACTCCATGTTTCGACACCACGTGCCCAAGGAATGCTACTTCCTCAAGCCGAACTCGCATTTCTTCAATTTGGCATATAGTTGGTTTTCACGAAGCCTTTGGAGTACCAGCTTCAAATGGTGCTCATGATCTTCACGTCTTTTGGAATATATGAGGATGTCATCAATAAAGACAACAACGAATTGATCCAAATATTTCTTGAATACTCGGTTCATCATATCCATGAAAGCCATAGCGAGGAGCATTAGTTAGTCCGAAAGACATGACTAAGAATTCATAATGCCCATACCGAAGTTACGAAGGCGGTCTTTGGAATATCCTCGGTTCTAATCTTGGTGATGATATCCGGAATCGAAGATCGATTTTTGAAAAGAATTGTGCCCCTTAATCGGCTCAAACAAGTCATCAATACGAGGTAGAGGATACCTATTCTTGATGGTGACATGGTTCAATTCCCGATAGTCAATACAAAGTCGCATACTCCGTCTTTCTTCTTTACAAATAAAACAGGAGCACCCCAAGGAGATGTATGTATGGACGAATGAAACCGATGTCCGATAATTCTCAGTAGTTGGACCTTTAACTCCTCGAAGTTCAATAGGAGCCATTCGATATGGGGTTTTAGAAATAGGCTTTGTACCAGGTTCAAGATCAATAAAGAATTCAACTTCACGTTACGGGGGTAGACCGAAGTTCTTCTGAAATCGTCGGAAAGTCAATAACAACAGAATATTATTCAAATTTGACGTGTCTTTATTCAAATCCATAACATGGGCTAAGAAAGCTTGACATCCGTTTTTTAATAAACGAATAGCTTTATGATTAGATATGACGATGATCGATTTTAATGGTTTAGTTGCTTGAATTAAATAACAAAGGGTTGGTTAGGAATATGAAAACTAACAACCTTACGAAAACAATCAATTTTGGCATGATGAGTAGTTAACCAATCAATCCCTAAAATCACATCAAAAGCAAGTATCTTTAAAGAGATAAGGTCAACGGTAAGGTAATGGTGCCAACTTGAATCAAACAAGATTTATAAGCGAGTGGATGTGATGAAAGTTTCTCTAACGGAGTTTCCACGAGATAGGTCAAAGTCTAATTTCTCCAGAGTCAAGTTTAAACGTTGAGCACATGCGGAGAGATAAATGAATGGGTAGCACCCTATCAAGTAAGCTATAAACTTCGCAAGAATTTATAAATAGCTTACCCGTGATCACCTCGTTTGGGTTCCTCGCATTATGACCACCATAACAAACGCTCTTCCGGAATCGTTGACTTTGACTTTTACGGGATAGTCTTTTGAGTCACCGTCCCCATTGAACTAGGTTTCGCTCTTTGTATAATCTCGAGCGATATGTCCTTCCTTTCCACAATTATAGCATACCTTGAATTGTTGGGGCGGTTTGGTGATATGTCCCTCTTTTCCGCATTTATAGCATATGACCGGTGGTCGTTCTCCTCCCTTAGAACCAGTTGCTGCCGGCACTGTCATCTTCACATGGTCGTTGTTAAATCTCCTCTTTTTAAAATCTCCTCCTAACTCGCTTCTTCTATTTTCGTGGCCATGATTACCACCAGAGTGGTTACCATTTCTGTCCGTCTGTTTCTTTCTCCGCAGGTTATCATTATTCTGTTGGCTCGCTATCTACGATACGATCCACAGGTTGTGGTCCTCGGTTGACCGTACTCGTTATCTCGCTCTAATAATTGAGCCTCACATTTACAACATCCGAATAAAGAGAAAATTTATGAGAAATGAGATATCTTGACGTATCTGGGGTTCAAACCTCTAAGAAACATCCGCGTCATAATGTTCCTCATTCTCCACCAAATGAGGTGCAAACACGGATAACTCTGCAAACTTTGCCTCGTCATCGAGACACCGTCATGTTGTTTTGTTCCAATCGATGAACTCCACTTCCTTCATATGAAACACTTTCGGAAAGTATTTGTCATTAAATAGTTCTCAAACGTCTTCCAAGACATCTTTGAAAAGCGGCCGGATGGAGTGCGCTTCACGAGACTCCCACCAAGTGATCCGCCTCGCCACGGAACATAAAGGTGGCGAATGGAACCTTCTGTTCCTCCGTGCATCCCAAGACATCGAATATCTTGGTAATTTGTTTGACCCATGTTTCACGCCATGATCGGATCCGCTTTCCTTAAATTCTCGTGGTCCCAACTCTTTGAACCGCTTGGTGTGACAACCCGTGAATTGCTATCATTTCCTCCTCAGATTTTGAACACGAGTTTCCCTCGTCGATTTTTGCATGAACTGCAAAAAACTTCTAAACATCCCCTCGTTCATCATCTCGCTTAATGGTGTTGTTCACGGGAGGAACATTGCCACTGTTGCACGTTCTCCTTGTTGGTGAGTACAGTAACTCCACTGGCCTCATTTCCATTGTTAATATTCTCGGTTGACATTCTCAAATCTTGCCATAAAACAAGGGTTAATTAAGGAAATCAATATATCACATAATATCCCTATATCTTGACCAACTAACAAATAAGCTTAGGTAGGACACACTAGCGAAGGATTTACTCGTCTCTCCCTCCTAGTTCTATTCCCCGATCTCCGCCAGAGATCATATCTCTAAGCTCGATACCAACCGTGATGCCCCCCAAAATAGGTATACATCACCTATTACGAGTTGTCAATACATGAATGTAAAACAACTACAACTTTATTATTACAACAAGAAAAAGCTGTGAGTTTAAATACAAATATTATCTTCTGACAATATCTATACTCAAATAAATCCTCATCACATTTATTGATACATTATTTTACAAAATGGTGAGGACTACTAAACAACCCTTTCTAAAACCTTCATTCCATACCCCACTGTACTCGCTATATTCTCTCGCCTCCCGAGAAAAATGGAACAAAAAGGAAAAGGGTGAGCTCAACTAGCTCAAGAAAGAATATTATGACTAAGATAATATACAACAAATTATCGTTAGTCTTCAACAGGAAAAATATAATAGAATACAATAGACAACAAATTTTAAATCAATATTACATGATGAAATAATAATTCATTAGAAGAGTTAAGTAGAGAATGCAAACTACTATCTTCTATGTATGAATTTAAAAGTTCATCGTCTATCTTTTATCCTGTAACATCAATCAATATACATCTGGAATCAAATATTCATCTTTGCACTACAGGGCCAAAGATATTCATCACTTGGTCATGTTCATTTAAACACTGTTCATCTTTTCTTTACTACGGGCCAAAGATATTCTTCAGAAATCTTCATCTTTGCACTACAGGCCAAAGATATTCTTAAGAAATCATTCATCTTTGCACTACAGGCCAAAGATATTCCATAATATCATCATTTAAGACTGAGGATGATGAAAAATATTTTTTTTAAAGAAACGAATCCAGTGAAACAAAATGACAAGGATTAAGGATTAAGGATTCGTACTTGGTTTTATCCACGTCCAAAAATACCTCAAAAATAATCATAGTGGTGTAAAATTCAAGAATGATCAAAACATGGATACAATCAGGAGTTAGTATCCAAAATAGATATTTTAGACGAAAAGAAGAAATTTTATTTTTCTTGAATAAGACCAGATATCGTGAATAGTGCCGTATACGTGAATAATCTTTATATGTGAATAGTAACTCAGACACCAAAAGATAGAAATTCCACAAAAACATCTTCACGCTTCATGAATAGTACTCGTGAATAGTAACTTGTGAATAAGTAACTCATGAATAGTAATTCGTGAATAGTAACTCATGAATAGTAACCCATGAATAGTAACCCCAGAGCATGAAAAAGTTCCAAATTTGATAAAACTTCGGATCAACATTTCAAAGATAATGATATTGAAGAAATAATATCATTACAAAAAAAATAATATCCCTTACCTCGAAAGATCGATGCTTCTAGCTAGAATCTAGGTATATAGTCTTTGAAGGAACTTGCAGACTTTGTCTAGCAATACTCAAAGTATACTCAAAATACTCACAAGAATACGCTCGATAATATAGAGAGAAAACTTGGCTTATGGTGAGATTTTCAATTCTAACCTAAGCACCTATATTTATAGGAAATTGCTTAGAACACCAAAGCGAAAAATTAATAAAATATTAATATATATTTATTAAATTCCTACGCACCCAAAATCTGATTCAAATCATCAGCCACCAAGAGTGACTCACCTTGCCTAACTCAAAAAAACGTTTTTCTTATTAAAAATATTTAAAACTTTAAAAATTAATTATTTTGGAGCTTCAGAACTTCAATAATTCATAATAAATAGCCCTTTCATCAGAAAATTCGAATCTCGCGAATTTTTATAGGAAATTCAATTCTCTACAACTTTGCGAAGAAAGTTTTCCAAATTCCAAATAGAAATTGACCAAATCCACAAACGGGCAATTTTACGTGCTATAATCAAATTTCAATCGATAAATGGGGTCCACCGACATGTTTAACATGTTTTAAACATTTATTGCAACAAAAATACTCTTCCTCCTCGTATACTCATATATCCCACATTAGATTGTAAAAATATCACCATTAATATATTATTAAAATAATATATTTAAATGAATTATTTTATCGTAAAAAAGATAAAATATTAATTTTCAACAATTGTCATTTTAAAATTTTCTCCATCTATATCCACATAAAATCAATATTTTCCTCATCATATAAATCAATAATTAATTATTCACAAATAATATTACGAAATCACAATATTGACAACCAGGCGGGTTCAGGGAAAGAGGGGCTTTCCAATAAGAATTTCTTCTTCTTGGCGCCGCAATTAGGTGACCAAACCTCTCCTTAGATGAACTTTCTAGACATTGCCAATAATGTTATCTAATAATATTATTCAGATAATATGAATTATTGCTTTGATAATGAAAATCTTTGTGTAATGACAATTATTGAAACAACAACAATATAAAATATCAACGCAAAATTATTAACTCAATAAAATCTTCGAATAAAGAATTACAGTAACCATTATTGAGTAGTGCCTTCTTCACGTAAGAATCAATAATTGGTGCAATACTGGTAATAACAACGCGTATTCATCGTGTTTTAACCAAGGTATTCCAATAGTGTTAATGGTAACAACTACGCCGTTATTTTTAAACAACTTATATTTGTCGTTTCTTCATCCAATCGCTTTCCATTATGGGGCCCACACATATGTCGCTACCGGTAAATACGAATATTCCCAGAAAGCATTTAATATTCCACGACCAAACGAATATTCCCCAACAACAATGAATATTTTATAACCACTTGCTTATTTTGAAATATTTGCGTATTTTACCCATAACTATCCACATTAATCAAATCCACCCTTACTATTTCAAAATAATAAATAAAGGAAATTCCTTTTTATTTAAAAAAATTTCGGGGTCTTACAAAATCCTTCCATGAATCTCCGATAATAACCAGCTAAACCGAGAAAGCTACATACTTCGGTCACTGATTTAGGTTGCTCCCAGCTTTGAATAGCTTCTATCTTTGCTGGGTCAACAGATATTCCATGACTTGATACTACGTGCCCAAGGAATGCTACTTCCTCAAGCCAGAACTCACATTTCTTTAACTTGGCATAAAGCTTGTATTCACGAAGCTTTTGGAGTGTCAGCCTCAAGTGTTGCTCATGATCTTCACGACTTTTGGAATAAATAAGGATGTCATCAATAAAGACGACCACAAAGTGATCCAAATATCCCTTAAATACTCGGTTCATCATATCCATGAAGGCAATAGGAGCATTAGTCAATCCAAAGGACATGACTAGGAATTCATAATCCCCGTACCGAGTTTTGAAAGCCGTCTTTGGAATGTCATCGGTTCTAATCTTTAATTTGTGATATCCGGAACGAAGATCAATCTTTGAAAAGAATTTGGCTCCTTGCAACTGGTCAAACAGGTCATCAATACGTGGCAATGGGTACCTATTTTTGATGGTGACATGATTCAACTCTCGATAATCAATACAAAGTCACATACTCCCATCTTTCTTCTTCACGATTAGAACAAGAGCACCCCAAGGAGATGTATTAGGACGAATGAAACCAATGTCTAACGATTCCTGTAATTGGGTCTTTAACTCCTGAAGTTCAATAGGAGCCATTCGATATGGGGCTTTGGAAATGGGTTTTGTACCGGGTTCAAGGTCGATACAAAATTCAATTTCACGCTCTTGGGGTAGGCCAAGAAGTTCTTCAGGGAAAACGTCAGGAAATTTATTAACAATAGAAATATCGTTCAAAACTGACGTATTTTTGTTTAAATCTGTGACATGAGCTAAGAAAGCTTGACATCCGTTTTTCAATAAACGAATAGCTTTATGGCTTGAAATGACCGTGATTGATTTTAATGGTTTGGTCGTTTGAATTCACATAATAGGTTGATTAGGAATACAAAAACTAACAACCTTACGAAAATAATCAATTTTTGCATAATAAGTAGTTAACCAATCAATCCCAGAATTACGTCAAACACAAGTATTTTTAAATAAATAAGATCGACAGGCAATGTGCGGTTACCGATTTGAACCAAACAAGACTTATTAACAGTGGATGTAATGAAGGTTTCTCCCAACGGAGTTTCCACAGATAAGTCAAAGTCTAATTTCTCCGGATTCAAATTTAATCATTGAAATGCAAGTAGGAGAAATAAAAGAATGGGTAGAACCCAGATCAAATAAAGTATAGACTTCGCTAGAGTTTATGATAAGCTTACTGTGATGACCTAATTCGGGTTCCTTGCTTTCGGGAGGTCACAACAAACGCTCTCCTTGTACTCGGGCTTTGACTTTTCCGGGACTGACCTTTGGTGCCTCCATCCTAGCTTGAACTTGTCTTCTATGAATGACAAAATCGCCTAAGTGACCTTCTCTTCCATAATTATAACATGCTTTGACGCATCATCACGCAGCTTGACCGATGTGTCCCTCCCCTCCGCATTTGAAGCATATGATAGGTGGTCGTTCTCCTTCCTTAACAACGGTTGCTGGTGCTGACGTCTTTCCATCATTATTGAATCTCCTCTTCTTAAAATGTCCATTCTTATTGTTTTGGCCCTGATTACCACCGAAGTGGTTACCATTTCTGGCATGTTGATTCCCTCCACGCTTGTTGTCACCGCTTCGATGACTGCTCTCCTTTGGTTGCGTTTACTCGTTATCACGCTCCACTAACTGAGCCCTATTTACAACATCTGAATACAAACACAGTTTATGAGAAATAATATGTTGACGTGTCTCCGGCTTCAAACCTCTTAAAAACATCCGCGTCATTCTCTTCATTATCCACCAAGTGGGACGCAAATCTAGACAACTCGGTAAACTTGGCTTCGTACTGCGACACGGTCATATTATTTTGCTCCAACTTGATGAATTCTACCTCTTTTATATGACGAATACCTTTGGGAAAGTACTTCTCATTGAATAGTTCTTGGAACTTTTCCCAAGACATCTTCAAGCATGGCGAGTTGAGTCGCTGCATTCTGACTCCCACCAAGAATCGCCTCTCCTCGCAACATAAAGGCGGTAAAGTAAACCTTTTGCTCCTCGGAGCATCCCAAGACATCAAATATCTTGGTGATCTGCTTTATCCATGCTTCCGCCTTAAGTGGTTTTGGCTCTCCAATAAACTCCTATGGGTCCCAGCCTCCTTAAACTGCTTTTAGCCAGTGGCCGTCAGGAGAGTTTCCAGATGTTTCCACCTACATTTTGGACAGAGCCGCTCTACTTCTCGCATTGCATGAATTGCATAAAGCCTCTGAACATTCCATCATTCATCATTTGGTCAGTGTTGTTGTTTGCATGAGGATTGTCGCCTTCCTGATGCACATTATCCTGATTATTGATATGTGGTGAATCAACGGTTGCCTGTGCTCCATTGCTATTCTCAACATTCTCGGATGTCATTTTCAGATACTGCCACAAAAAAAATGTTAATTGACATGTAACATATTATCCTTATATTCTGACCGACTAATTAAATACCAAAAAAAACTTAGGTAGGTCATACTAGCGAAGGAATTCCCCGTCTCTCCCCTCCTTGTTCTATTCTCACATCTTAGCCAGGGATCATATCCCTAAGCTTTGATACCAACTGTGACGCCCCCAAAACAGGTATACATCACCCATTTTGAGTCGCCAGATACAAGGTACTGAATACAAATACAACTTAATAATACAACTGTCGTGAACAATACGACAAAACATAACCTGTGAGTTTGAATACAAATATTGTCTACTAGAGAGTATAAAATCTCAAAAGGAGTCCTCATTACAATTATTATCACACTATTTCACAAAATAGTGAGGACTACTAATGCACCATCTAGGACCATCACTGCATTCCCAGACTAGTCCCATTCGTTCTCATTTCACGAGAAATAGTGAAATAAAGGGTGAGCTCAACTAGCCCAGTAAGAATTATTATGAATAAGATAATGCAGAATAATTTATCAATAGCCTTCAATAGTATAACAACTGATAGAATATAATAGACAACAAGTTTTAGATCAAAAACTGCAGCAAAATAAGCAATCCATTAGAAGAGTCAAGTAAAGAAACTTAAGGGCTAAGTGTAGTAATGACCAAGTAACTTAATGATTAAGCAAAGGGAGTAAGGAGCAAGCAATGGATAAGTGTTGTGATGGCCAAGTAATAAAGGTGGAGAGCAAGTTTACTTGATGGCTAAGATAGGAATAGTAAGGAGGTGGATGGCTTTATGACCATTGTGCCCTCATCTAGGATTTCCTATAAATAGAGAGCTTAAGAGTTCATTTGTTGTTTTGTTTCATTTCATCCAACTTAAAGTTGAGAGCTTATTTGCTTGAGAGAATAAGCACATATAAAGTTAGACTTCCTTTGTTAGATTTTCAAGAAACAAGAAGAAGATTAAGGTGTAGCAAGTGAACATCAAAGAGTAAGTATTCTTAAACCATGATTCTCTTTCTCTTCCATTGATTAGAGAAGGGGGTATTGGTAGAAATGGTATGCTAAGGAATGTTCAATCAAAGGGTTAAGTCTTAATAAGCCGTATAAGTCATGAATAAGTAATTCAATCATAAATAAGTTATGAGCTTATAATGAAAGTATAAGAACTTGTGAGAACTTGTAACATGTTTACATTAATAAAGCTAGTATAATAATAAGAAGCAAGAATAATGGTTAGAAGTCATTAACCATAATAAGTCATATGGAAAGAAGACATAAGTCATGAGAAATGGAAACATAAGTAGTTTGTATTTTTATAAGTTACAAACTCACAAAGAATAAGTAATAACTTATCATGTATGTAAGTTAATTAAGTATGTATGTCAAGAAGTTGGTATGATTAATGAGATGTAAGAATAGTGATTAATGGACTTAACTCGTTAATAAGTCATAAGGAATGAAAACAAGTATGTTATATTTTAATAAGTAAATAAGTTCATGAAGAACATGTAATGACTTCACGTGAAAATAAGATGTTGTAATATGTAGGTGGAGATGTATATATAATGAATTGAATTCATTTAGAACGATGAACAAATCTTAAGTAACGAAGTTTCACCGGAATTAACACGATTAGATGATAGTCGTCGAATTCGTGAAATTCTTAGAATGGAAGTCGAATTTTGATATTGAGATTAGAAACATTAGTTTTCAATAGAGACAAGTCTAATTTGTCATTATAGAATTGAGGACTCGAAAATAACCGAATTCCGACTTAGAACGAAGAAATGAGCATTGAACGTTCACGAACGTTTATCGTTTTTGTTAAAAATGGACTAATAAATGAATTTTTAGCAAACGAAGTCGAATAGATAAAATTCTTGCATGAACACGTAGAGTATGTGATTTGTGAACCGTAGGCTCTTGAACGAGCCAATTCGAACTTATAAAGAAGGAGTTACGAGTCTGGGAATTTTTCAAGTTTGAAAATCTGTCAAATTTATCTATGGCATTGTGGTCCGTGGCCATGCCGACTCAAGCCTAAATGACCGGTCTCACATGATCACCAAAGTGAGCCTCATCCCTTGCAAACTCGCCCCGCAGCGTGACAAGTAACAAAGGGACTCACGCCGCAATGCCGAGTCCAATTTCTGGGCACTAATGTGTGACGCCGTAGCGCGGCCCCAAGAGTAATAGTCGGTGCCGCAGCGCCAACCTCGGGAACTAGATAGTGAAAAATGCTTACATGTTGAGCATGAATAGTAATTGATGAACACTTAACTAAAGGACTTAATAAAACTTTGTTAAGTCATAACTAAACCTCAAGTGTGATCACTTATAGTTAAAGAAAGTTAATTGAATGTAAACAGGAACGATGTACAATAAGTGTACATAACCAAAGTTGATTAAGTATCAATTAATAACGTAAGGACGTTAGTAAGCCGTGAGGAAGGATAATTAACTCGAACCGAGTTGTATTAATTAAATAATTTTTAATTAAGTAATAAAAAGGAAAGAAGTTGGTAAGAACGAGGTAAAAGAACGACGGCAAGCCAAAACCAATAATAACAAATCTAATACGTAATTAGATTGAGAAGAAGGGTAAGATTCTTTAGGAACTATATATGTTCATTCATGACCTAATGTGGTATATTATATGTTGTAGAGACCTTAAAGACTAAGGAAAAGTAATTTTACTGTAGCAGACGCTGAAGGCAAGTTTTTCTAAATGCTTGTTTAACCTTCATGTTAGCCAGGTTTTCAAATGATTCAAGTTATGAGATGCATATATGGTTTTATAGAAAGAGTCGATGCCAGTTTTAACTCGGCTAGACTAATCTTGATAGATTGATTGAATTGTTTACAAGTCTTTCAATATAGAATTGCTAATGCTATCCTACACCAATTGTTGGGTACGGATTCAAGGTACGCTTGAATATGAATAAACAAATGTATTTTCATCGAATATTCGATGGGCACGTGAGGTTGCCACAACTTAAACGTACACACGTTTAATGGATGTAGTGTTGATCAACATAGATTACTATAGGCTGATCACCTAGAAGTGCTCGTAAGCTATGCCAGACTTACGAACTTCGTGTCGGGTTGTCCTTTTCAAAGAAATTATGAAACACTCATGTTCTTAGACTAGAATTGGTGCTTTACTGAATATTGTTATGATAAAACGTTTAGAAGGAAAAAAGGAACGCTGTTTTGAATTATTGATAGTACTTCATAACTATTATCTAGTTATCAAAGATATACGATTTCTATGTTTCAAGCATGCTTTTTAACTGAAATTTTTGTACTTGCTGAGCTTGTTATGCTCACTCTTATTTAAACCATATGAATGCAGCTTAGACCGAATGGACCGAAGGATTCGTCAATGATAAAGTGAAGATTAAAGTGAACTTATAGATTACCTATGTAATAGTATAGGTTTGTAATGATAATATTTGATATTATGACAAGAACAAATGTAACGGTTATAAAGAACCTGGGGAATGGTGGTATTGTTTTGGAATATATATAAGATGTATTCGTTCTTTTGAGGCATTTCGATTAAATGTTTGTGTGAACTGTAGCACCGTTGAGCACCATATGTCGGGTTGGAAGAGACCCGGATTTGGGGGCGTCACAGGTTGGTATTAAAGCATTAGGTTATAAAACTTAAGGGGGGAAGAACCTTAGGCTAATAACCTCGTTAAGGAAGAGAAGTCCGAAAGAAGTGAACTCGAGCTTTACTTGATTTGAATGAGTCAATAAGGTATTAAGGAAACTCAGTACCGAAAGATTTAAAAGATGGAAAGTAACCATAAATAAATTAAATGTGATTTGTGCTTATACTATTGTGTGTTATGTACTAATCAACATGATTGTGTTATTGTAGGATGTCGATCGATAGCTTGATGTATAGAGATACATACGGTGAGCACAGAGCTTGTGAACCGAGTAGAGCTTGTACCCATGCTAGTGTCAGAGGTACCAATAGTGATTCTAGAGGAGTTGGAGGCAGAGGAGTACTTTTCTGAGGAAAACTACTCTGAGGGAGATATAGATATACCATCATACCTTAGTACGATAAACGATGTGGAGGAAGGAATGGAGGTAACATCGGTTACTACGGTGGTACCTCCACTAGAGTCATCACCTTCAGTTGCAATGAGATCATTGTATCTGGCAGAGGTTGACAAGAATGTGCAACTGAGTGCAGTTGTGCAAAATCAGAATGAAGAGATTAGTGCTCTTTATGTAGTGAAGGAGTCTGCAGAAGCAGATTTTGAGTCAGAGCATGATGAGAAGATGCTCATGATAAATAAGGCTCGGGATTTTAAGAAGGAGGTCGATGAGCTTCGTAAAGAACTGGGGGAGAAGGATCAGAAGATAGCACGGATGTCTTACATCCATGAGAGTGCTCATAAGGATTTCAAGCTAAAAGTTGCTTGTTATTCCAATGAGTCAGGATAAACCTGTCATACCATTAGTCGAGATACTGTAGCAAAGATTGCAAATGAGAAACACGAGGATGATGTTATGCATTATTAGAAGTCTAGAGTTATTAATATGTGTGTAGTGACGTAAACCCCTCTTTTGCATAAAAGGGTAGTTTTTTTGTAAATCCCAACTTTTGGGAAGTTCAATCGTGGGATATAAATGTAATAGCTTTTGGCTATGGAAAACAAATTGTAAATAGTTTCAAGCTATGAAGCAACAAATGAATATAAAGAAGTTTTCTTTTAATATGCTTTGTTATGGTATGATTTGATATGTGGCCAATAATAACGAAGTAAGTAAATAGATAATAATGAAATTTTATTTATTTAATTAGAAAATGCCGCTACGGAGAAGATAACGTAATCAAGAAACAGAATCACGTAATGATAATCAATGGGGTCAAAACAACCCTATGCAAGAGTTCGTTAATTTATTAATGACTGCATTGAGCCAAACTGGGGGTAGAGTACCCGCGGAACCTAGGGTAGCTAGAACAACTACCTTTAAAGAATTTAAAAGTGTAGGTCCGTTGGAGTTCAAAGGAACGACAGACCCAATTGAGGCCCATACATGGGTAAAAGAAATATAGAAGGCGTTTATTATTACAAGCGTATGTGAGGCACATAAGACTTCTTTTGCGACTTACAGGATAAAAGGTGAAGCCAACTTTTGGTGGGAGGTTCACCAGGGTGGGACTAGAACAAATGTGGTAACATGAGAATAATTCAAGAAGGTTTTCTTTGAGAATTATTCCCCTACAAGCATGCAAGGGAGGATGGAGATTAAGTTCTTAGAACATAAACTAGGGGACATGACAGTTCCCCAGTACACGGCCAAATTCAATGAATTGGCAAGGGTTGCTCCACACCAAGTGGACACTGAGGAGAAAAAGGCTCGTAGGTTTGAGCAGGGCCTGAAACCTTGGCTCTATAGTTGGATTGCGGTGTTCTAGAGGGTTTTCTATGGAACCATTCTAGAGAAGGTGTTTATAGCAGAGAGTGGTAGTGAGGTGTTGACTCAATACCACAAAGAAAGAGAGGAAGAATGAGAGCAAGGGAGAGGGAGGAACCAAGGCAGAGCCAGTGGTAGTATGCCGAAAAGAAAGAATTTTTACTTTGGGAATACTGGGGTGGGATAAGGGGATCATAATCGTAGGATCAAAGTGTGTAAGACATATGGAAAGACTCATCTAGGAGTCTGTATCAAAGGGATTATAAGTACCTTTAAAACATTAAGGTAGAGGAGGATGAAATAACTTTCGTTAATTATATTCGTGGAAATTGATTCATGACTAATAAAGGTAAGCAAGTATTGGTAGGTAGGTATTAATAAAGTTAAGAGAATTTGAAGTAATTCTCGGTATAAACGGGTTGATTAACCATAAAGCTATAATAAATTGTTATAAGAAAAGTGTGAATCTTCAGTTTTTCAGAAAACCCAAGGTAGTAATTTACGGTAATAAATCACCAGAACATCATTGTTGTCTAATCATGACACCAGGTAGGAGGATTTTAAGGAAGAGGATGAGTCGTTACGGTTTCGTATCGACTATCGTAATAGGAGTAAGTTAGTAGTTAAGAGTAAATACACATAGCCCAGGATCGATGATCTATTGGATCAGTTAAAAGGGGCAAAGAATTTTTCTATAATAGATTTGTGTATGGGGTATCGTCGGTAGAAAATAAGGAAGAGGGTGGCAAATTGATAGGTACTCTTGTGAGGTGCTATAGTTGAAGGTACCATTAGCGTCATAGAGTATTCAAATAATATTGGGACGAGGATGTCGTAATGATCATTGGTGATATTCTAGTCTATTTTTAGACGCCGGAAGATCACGCTGAACATTTGAAAATAGTGTGAGAAACACTATGGAGGGAGAAGTGGGATATAGAATTCACTATGCGTGAATTTGAGCTTAAAAGATATACATAATTGTAATTAATAGGTATGATGGGAATGAGAAGTAAGAAAATAGTTTTCGAAAATTAAGAAGGAAGGTTAAGTGAAGCACCAGATTGTCTTTATCGGATGATCTGTGAATTTTTGTAGTGTATCTCGATGTTTTGCATAGATGACGAGATTGCGTGCTCTTGGAGCATGGCAAAGTCATTGTGTATGCATCACGCCAGTTAAAGGATTATAAGAAGGTCTATCATACTTATGATCCAGAATTGGCAGCTGAAGTTTTAAATAAAAAATAAAATAAAATCTGAAGATAGTATTTATACGGGGAGAAAGGTGAGATATACACGGACTCTAAGATTATGAAATATATCTCCACACAGAAGAAGTTGAATATGCTGTAGAAAGAGGACTGTGATATCTTATATCATTTAGGGAAGGTAAATATATAAGTCGACACATTAGGTAGGAAGAATAAGGAAAACTATTAATGTTAACGACTCAGAATGAGTTAATAACGGAGATGGCGAGAACGGATTTGGAAGTTAGATTACGGAATGAAGGGGTATAAAGGTTATTCACAAGGTAGACTCAATCCATGATAATGGAACGAGTTCATTAAGTACAACTAGGTAACGAGGAATTTAAGCAAATAAAGAAGAAGATGCATGATAAATAGAAGACTAAGTATAGTCTTGTTTTGAAGGAGGAACTTGAGTTCCAAATAATTTTAAAGTTAAAAGAAGGACCAATAAAGAAAGATGGCTCAATAGGTTAATAAGTGTTTAAACTTCCATCTCAAATTATTGAGAGGAAGTGACAAGTCATGTAAAATAAGATAACACCTTCGGTAAAGGTGAATGTCAGAAACCACAATGTCGAAGAAGCATTGTGGGAACTCGAGATTAAAATGAATAAAATTTTTCCTCAACGGTGTATGTATGATTAGCGAGATTCTGGGGACAGAATCCTTATTAGGAGGGAAGAATGTAACGCCCGAGAAAATCGAATTTTTAGATGAATTAAAAATTTATTTAATTATAAGGATTAAATGAATTTAATTGATTATTTATGGGAGCAAGCTAATTGAAGGTCGTTATATGACCTAAGCAAATCAAAACGTCGTAGTATTTTGGTTACGTGGTAGAATTAAAGTGTTTAAATTTCCAAGATGAAAATAAAAGCTTTCTGAGAAATTTTCCAAAAAACACTATTCACGCATTTCTGCTCGAGAATTAATTTTGAAGTTCTGAAAAATACGTAACGATAGAATATCGATGTGAGATGGAATATCCAATAATATTTTTGTTATGGAAAACGTAATTTTTCCCCTGCGGACTTAAAACCTAACGGTTAGGAGAAAGCGATTTACGAGAAGGAAATGTAGTGAGATTAATGAATTGAACGATTATCGTATAATATGTAGGTATTATACGAGGTAATGAATACGGGTATGATACGAGGTATTATACGAGTAGGTATAGATGATGGTATGTCGTATATATTGATCAAGTATACGAGTTAGAATACGAGATTAATACGTAAAGTATACGTTATAAGGCTTTAAGCCAAATGTATTGGACTTGTAGGATTTATTAAGGATTATGTTAGCCCAATTATGGAAATGGTTAAGTCCAATGTGAATTAATAAGCAAGCCCAATGTTTGTTTAATTACAAGCCCAATGTACAAGCTAAGTTAGTTAAGTAAATTAATGTAAAGCCCAAAGCTTAAGTTAAACAAATTAAGCTAAAGCCCAAAGTAAGAACTAATGGGTTAAGGATTGGTTTAAACCCACGGGGCAGTCTATGGATGACCCAAAGTGGTGAGCAATTAAAGAAACTTAAGCGCTAAGTGTAGTAACGACCAACTAACTTAATGATTAAGCAAAGGGAAAGTAAGGAGCAAGCAATGGATAAGTGTTGTGATGGCCAAGTAATAAAGGTGGAGAGCAAGTTTACTTGATGGCTAAGATAGGAATAGTAAGGAGGTGGATAACTTTATGACCATTGTGCCCTCATCTAGGATTTCCTATAAATAGAGAGCTTAGGAGTTCATTTGTTGTTTTGTTTCATTTCATCCAACTTAAAGTTGAGAGCATATTTGCTTGAGAGAATAAGCACATATAAAGTTAGACTTCCTTTGTTAGATTTTCAAGAAGTAAGAAGAAGATTAAGGTGTAGCAAGTGAATATCAAAGAGTAAGTATTCGTAAACCATGATTCTCTTTCTCTTCCATTGATTAGAGAAGGGGGTATTGGTAGAAATAGTATGCTAAGAAATGTTCAATCAAAGGGCTTAAGTCTTAATAAGCCGTATAAGTCATGAATAAGTAATTAATTCATAAATAAGTTATGAGCTTATAATGAAAGTATAAGAACTTGTGAAAACTTGTACATGTTTACATTAATAAAGCTAGTATAATAATAAGAAGCAAGAATAATGGTTAGAAGTCATTAACCATAATAAGTCATATGGAAAGAAGACATAAGTCATGAGAAATGGAAACATAAGTAGTTTGTATTTTTATAAGTTACAAACTCACAAAGAATAAGTAATAACTTATCATGTATGTAAGTTAATTAAGTATGTATGTCAAGAAATTAGTATGATTAATGAGATGTAAGAATAGTGATTAAAGGACTTAACTCGTTAATAAGTCATAAGCAATGAAAACAAGTATGTTATATTTTAATAAGTAAATAAGTTCATAAATAACATGTAATGACTTCACATGAAAATAAGATATTGTAATATGTAGGTGGAGATGTATATATAATGAATTGAATTCATTTAGAACAATGACCAAATCTTAAGTAACGAAGTTTCGCAGGAATTCACACGATTAGACGATAGTCGTCGAATTCGTGAAATTCTCAGAATGGAAGTCAAATTTTTATATTGAGCTTAGAAACGTTGGTTTTCAATAGAGACAAGTCTTATTTGTCATTATAGAATTGCGGACTTGAAAATGACCGGATTCCGACTTAGAACGAAGAAACGAGCATTGAACGTTCACGAACGTTTATCGTTTTCGTTAAAAATGGACTAATAGGTGATTTTTTAGCAAACAAAGTTGAATAGATAAAATTCTTGCATGAACACGTAGAGTATATGATTTGTGAACCGTAGGCTCTTGAACGAGCCAATTCGGACTTATAACGAAGGAGTTACGAGTCTGGGAATTTCACAAGTTTGAAAATATGTCAAATTTATCTCTGGCACAGAGTCCGCTGTTGGTTGATTTCGCAATCAAAGAATACGTGCAAGTATACACGGTCAACAAGTAATAAAGTGATAAAATAGAGTATCGTTCCCACAGAGAATTCTAATTAATAAATTCCAACTACCAGCACTATATCAATCCAATTTTATTCAAACAATGATAAATTATGATTTTCTGAAATGCTAAAACTAAATTAAACAATTAATGATATTATTCTAAAATAAGCAAATAAATAAACTAAGATTTGAGTGAATGACTTCCGATAGATAAGGATTAAGACTTCAATATCCCCAATTATGAACTACAAATCAATTATCCAATTATCCCAACTATTATGTCTACTGAATTGTTAACAGGAGTTCTCCAATGTCAAAAGTCCTTTTCCAAGTGATCAACTGACTTCTATTTAATCCAGATTAATCTTGCTATATTCCTATGCAAAATAAGTGAATTAAACTCCTTTAATCCCAATTCCTTATGTGTTACATGCGGTGAACAGATATTTCCATTCAATTCACAAACCTAATTATTCACTGTGCAAATAAATAAGTCACATGTTATCAAACCCAGTTCTAACCCTAGAATTCCTCTTCCAATTCCTTCTAGAATAACAAGGTAATTATTGGCCAAATAATTAAGCAATAGATGCAAGGCATGATAAACAATTCACTTAAACATAAATAATTGGAATAACTGAATAACTAATTTATAGCCATAAAAGGTTCAATTGAAATCTTAATTAAAGAATTAGTTCATAACAAAAATAAAAATCATTAATCGTTTGCAAATACTCCTTAAAGAATTACAAATTAAAAATAAGGAGAAGAAGAAGAAAACTCTTTCGCCAATCCTTAGTCTTCAAGTAATCCTTGTTCAGCCTCCAATGAATTAATAATAGATGAATGGTTAGTCCCCTAATTTCAGCAATTAACTTCCTTTTATATGTCTTGCACAATCCCAATCCAATTAGGCTTCACATAAGCTCCCAATAACCAAGTCAACCAAAAGTCAACACGCGCGTCTTGGTCAACTGGCAGCTCGACCCAGCGCCCAGGCGCTGGGATTAACATAGGCTATAGCGCCCCGGCGCTTGAACTTGGAAGATTTACCGTTTTGCCATTTTTAGTTTAAATTTCCCCGTTTGCTCTTGCAGCTCCCAAATCTGCAAAATAACACCTAAACACAGTAAAAATATTCCTAAACGACTCGAAGATACAACAATTTAAACCCAAGTATATCCAATTTATGGGTATATTACCCAATCATCAAATACCCCCAAACTTAAATCGTTGCATGTCCTCAAGCAACAAACACAAAACAATACTAACAATATGAAAACGACAACTCATTCAAATGCAACTAACTAAATGAACGTACTTCCAGCAATCCAATAGCTCCCGTATATCCATAGGCCTCAGAAAAATCACAAAAACATGCTAATACATCATGTCAACACACATCAACGATATCCCAACAATCAACGAATCTGAATTTGTTATTACTGATATTGTGAGTGTGTGTTCAACAACCATGCTAACCCATGAAAAGCAAAAATATGAAAGATAATAAACTTCTTAGTAAGCATCATACAGTGTAAACTTGAGAACTCATCAAATATAATTGTTTCAAGTAAGCTCAAACAATCACCCGAATTCAAGAGTCAAAATGGAATACTTATGCTTTGCTTTTCTCTTTTTTTTTCATAATGGGGGCATTTTGGACTTTTCCCGCTTTATTTTTATTTTCACATATATATACTTTTTTTTCATATACAGAAATGACTGTGCAATGCCTCATCCCATTAGGCTAACAGTGCTACCCCTTAGCGAGCTTTCGACCAACGACTCTCAGACCATGAAAGACCTTAGGGCGCTAGGTGTAAAGACAGTCCCCCAAGCGCACTTGCTTTCAAGTAACAAAGGCCCCAAACAAGACTAGTCACCATGTATATATATATATATATATATATATATATATATATATATATATATATTTTTAGCTTATACACTCCAAATATTTTTCCCCCAAACTCTAGTTTATGAATAAATTCAGTCTTCTCTAGCTATTCAAATTGTCCTTTCATTTCACTAGCAATCATCCTTTAGAACTCTATTATCTAACCATTTAAACTATCATAGCCAACATGGTCGTTTTTCAAAGTGCCTTCTTATAATATCAGTGTCAAACAGATAAAGATTCAATTTATGTCAAGAAAATCATATCATTGACTCAACAATCCTTACTAGACTTGTTCATGCAATTCTACTTTCATCATTGGCCCCAAATATACGTACTATTAAAAACTGGAATTAATATGCAATCCTAAATGCAAAAATAAACTAATAATCACAAACCAAATCCACAAACTAATAACAAACTACAACTTAGAAATAAAAATTAACTACCGCCAAACTAATCTAGAGCAATGTCCTCATGCGATAAATAAGGCAAAATAAAACAGAGGACTTCCCTGACGAGCTTATTCCTCGGGTGGAGCATCATCGTCCTCGTTCATCTCTTGATCGGAAGGTGGAAATACTGGCAGAACGGGAGCAGTAGGGAAATGGCTAAGTTGAAAGCCTGGATGTGATTGGACGGTCAGCGCATTCTAGGCAGCAAATTGGTCAACTAAAAACTTGAAAATCACATCTTGACGTTCCGACAAGCGCACATTTTGGGACTTCATATTGTAAAACCAGGCGTCTATCTCCCGCTGGAAAGCTTCGGGAACCACACCTCGATGAGCTGCTGTAGATGGGCCATAGGTAGATGGAGCCTGAGGTGGTGGGGCTTGTGTTGGTGTAACTTGGGGAATTAGGAAACCCAATCCCCTAGGGTAATTTTCCCCACCTGTCCACACTTTATAACGACTGATGAACTTGTGGTCCAACACTGGCATAGGTTGTTGAATCATGTCGTCTGACTTCCATTTGACGCCGAACTTAGCACATAATACGCAGATGAGAGACGAATGTGTTAATCCTCCAGTGGTACTTCCACGAGATGCTCGGAGGACAGATTGCAAAATGAGATGGCCCACATCAATTTTAAATCCTTTGATGATTGAGTATAGAAGGATGGCATGTTCCCTGGTAACATGACTCACATGGGTGCATGGCATGAGTTTTGTGCAAATGAACGCATACCATGCCTTCCCATATAAGATGAGATTCGATAGGGGGAAAGTCATGTTTCCGCATTCATGTACTGTCCATGTGGTGCCCGGCTGACAAAGTTCACGAATTATCTGCTCATAATCCGGCCCATCACTAACAAGGCTGGCATACTCATCATGAAAATCCTCCACTGGTAGCTGATAACATGCATTGAAGTCCTCTTCGCCAATTTCCACTATTTTGCCCCTTACAAATACCGTATAGTGATCATGTTCGGGCACGTTGGCATAAAATTCTTTCACCACTGCAATTACTGCTGGATCGGGTTGCTCGGTAAGTGTGAACCAGTTTCGCTCCGCTATCATCACCGCTATGTCCCCGTCTTTGGATTGGTCGGGTCTTAAACCACGTTCGGGGATGAGAGAGCGGGTAGCCATCTTATTGTAGCGTTCCTGTGCCTCGGCGGAGACAAATCGACGGCTATCAAATCTTGGCAGGGCCAAGGCGGAACCAGAACCGTCTCCACGTTGTCGCTTGGAAGCCATGTCGGAAAATTCTGTAAAAATCACATATATAAGAATTAGAATGGAGCTTAACGCACAAGTGAACATATGGCCCATTAATACGACCCCCAAACTATTCAATTGAATGCAAGCTATGTGTAAGGACTGGGGGTGTGGTGAGATACATACTAGCATGAAAACAATACATGGAACGATCAAAAGAGTTGACATGTAGTATTAAAATGACCACGGATTGCATACATTCGAGCCGTGTCATGAAAGCGACAAACCCATCCCGTTGGAATAGAACCCCTAGTATGGATCAAGAAAGTGTATCATCACATCCTTAAGATATCCCCGTCAAAACAAATAGATTAATGTAGTGTGATAGCAAGGGTGCAAATGAATTTGAGTGCAAGGATTGGGTGTTGTGAGTGAATTTTAACCATGAGTATTGAGTTAGGAAAAAAATCAAACACCTTGTGGGCAATTCATACATTGCTTGAAATTACACTAGTTTGCTATAAAAACACATCCTTGCAAGGTAATCATCCCATATGCATGATAGCTCAACCAAATATGGTGAACAAATAAACGTGGATCCCATATCGGCATTATGAGGTAATCAAAATCCAAAGGAAGAAAACTTGTAGTGTAGATGTAGAGATGATGAATCAAGATATGAATTAGTGTGCCCTTCTTACAATTAGCAAGATTTGCCTTCATAATCTATGGAGTAGAGTGTAGAAACATACATTTGTAGTTGAGCGAATGAATGAGAATGGCTTTGCAGATGGAAATCCCAATACGAGATGGGTTGATATATTTTATTTTTTTTTTGTTTTTGGTGGTTATATAAAGGTTTAATAGTAGTTACCAGATAGAGAGTAATCGTGGGCGGAAGTGGAAGAGTTGGAGTGTAGAGCCATGTAGTTGAACTCAAATAGAGTCGATTCACTTTGCCACTTGGCCGGGCAATCGATTTTGAACATTCTGCATCACGGGCGCTTATATGGCAGAGCTCGATGATTAAGCCAGTATTTGGCGCAGAATTACATAGGTAAATAGCGTCGGGGCGCTGAGAGGCAGGAATTGATGGAGAGGTCGAGCGCCGAGGAGCTGATGATGAACTGGAAGCCAGCGCCGGGGCGCTGGGCTTTTTTTCACGTTCTGGTGCCTAGCGTCGGGGCGCTGGAATCCTTAATAATGGGAGCGCCGGGGCACTGTTAGTCTTGCAGCATATGATGTGTTCAAGTGCTGGGCCTCATTCCTCTTTTTGAAAGTAAGATTTACCTAACGAATGTTATGCGCGAATATATGCTAGAAATTCTAGTAAAATGAACTACAATATAAGAACAAAAATTGTGAATGAATAAAATGAAAATAACTAAAAATTTTGGGTTGCCTCCCTGTAGCACTTGGTTTTTAGTCGTCAGCTCGACTTTTCGGTGTTCATTTGGTCGTTGGATCGGCGAGGTACATGACTGTAACTTGATGTTCAATGGGTCCACTCCAATAATGTTTCAAACGTTGGCCTACCTTGAATGTATGCTTTGAGTTCGGTTCCTCTACCTCAATGTTTCCGTGTGGCGCGACAGATATAATTACGAACGGCCCGGACCACCGGGATTTCAATTTCCCAGGAAATAAATGCAAGCGTGAGTTGAACAGTAATACTTGTTGGCCCGGTTCAAATATTCTGTTGAGATTTTTTTTATCGTGCCAGGCTTTGACTTTCTCCTTGTAGAGCTTTGCGTTCTCGTAGGCATTGAACTAAAATTCAACCATCTCGTTAAGCTGCAGTAACCTTTTTTTACCCGCCACATCTAGATCAAAGTTCAGTTGCCGAATGGCCCAGTGTGCACTGTGTTCTAGCTCGACCGAGAGGTGATACGCCATTCCAAAAACCATTCTGTAAGGTGACATGCCGATCAGATTTTTGTACGCTGTTCGATAGGCCCATAGAGCATCGTCAAGACGTAATGACCAATCTTTTCGTGACGAATTGATGACTTTTTCCAGAATCCGCTTAACCTCCCTATTCGACACCTCCTCTTGACCATTGGTTTGGGGATGATATGCGGCATCAATTTTATGACGAACCCCACACTTTACAAGCAATTTAGTGAACTTCTTATTACAGAAGTGAGTCCCCTCATCACTTATTATTGCTCTCGGCGTCCCAAATCGGGTGAAGATATTTTTCTTTAAGAATCGGAGAACAACGTTGGCGACATTTATGGGTAAAGCTGCGGCTTCTACCTATTTAGAAACATAATCGACCGCCAACAAGATGTACTGATTATTAAAGGAAGATGGAATCGGTCCCATAAAATCGATTCCCCACACATTGAATAGTTCAACCTCCAAAATTGTGTTGAGTGGCATTTCATTGCGCTTGGAGATATTACCTACGCATTGGCATCGATCGCATTTCAGCACAAAGAGATAAGCATCTTTGAATAAAGAAGGCTAGAAAATGACCTCCGTAATCTGAGGAGTGGCAATGGCCTAATATACAATCCATTTCTTCATGAGGTACACAACGTCTTATCATTTGATCTGCATAGGCTTTAAACAGAAATGGTTCATCCCAATAGTATTGCTTCACATCGTGGAGAAACTTCTTTCGTTGTTGTGAGGTAAAATTCGGAGGTAACACTTTGGCAACCACATAGTTTACATAGTCAGCATACCAAGGCAATATGGTGTTACCCGAAATAGTTGTTCATCCAGAAATTTTTCATTAATCAATAAGTTGTCTACTTTCTGTTTCTCTCTATTTTCTAATCGAGACAGATGATCCGCCACTTGATTTTCTGTACCTTTTCTGTCCCGGATCTCCAGATCAAATTCTTGTAACAACAATACCCACCGTATTAATCACAGTTTAGCATCTTCCTTCTCAATCAGATATTTAATGGCAGAATGATCAGTGTAGACAATTACCTTGGTGCCAATAAGATAAGCTCTGAATTTGTCGAAAGCAAACACCACTGCAAGTAACTCTTTTTCGGTGGTTGTGTAGTTTAGCTGGGCATCCGTCAACGTCTTACTAGAGTAGTAGATAGTGTGAAAAATATTGTCGTGACGTTGTCCCAATACTGCATCCACTGCGTAATCACCAGGTCGCACATCAATTCGAATGGTAAAGACCAATCGGGCGCTACAATGATTGGAGCAGAGACCAATTTCTTCTTTAATACCTCAAATGCCTCGATACATGACTGATCCATCATAAATGGTACATCTTTCTCCAAGAGTGAACATAGGGGTTTCGAAATCTTTGAAAAATCTTTAATGAAGCGTCTGTAGAAACCTACATGTCCCAAGAAGCTCCGAATGTCTTTTACGGATGATGGAGGAGGCAGTTTCTCCATTGTCTAAATCTTCGCTCTATCCACCTCTAATCCGGATGCGAAAACCTTATGTCCCAGAATAATCCCTTCTTGCACCATAAAATGACATTTTTCCCAGTTAAGCACCAGGTTAGTCTCCACACATCTTTTTAACACCAAGATCAGATTCTTTAAACACAAGTCAAAACTATCACCAAACACGGAGAAGTCATCCATGAATACCTCTAAATTCTGTTCGACCATATCGGAGAAGATTGCCATCATACATCGTTGAAAGGTTGCCGACACCTTACATAAACTAAAAGACATACGCCGGAATGTAAATGTACCGTATGGACATGTGAACGTGGTCTTTTCTTGATCTTCCGGAGCTATGGCAATTTGATTATACCCGGAATATCCATCCAGCAGACAGTAGAATTGATGTCCCGCTAACCTGTCTAACATCTGATCAATGAACGTCAAAGGGAAGTGATCCTTGCGTGTGGCTTTATTCAACTTGTGGTAATCCATACATACTCTCCAGCCTGTAACAGTTCTAGTCGGGATGAGCTCATTAGCTTCATTCTTCACCACTGTCATACCCCCTTTCTTCGGTACGCACTGTATAGGACTTACCCACGAACTGTCTATGATTGGGTAAATAATACCTGCATCCAACCATTTTATAATTTCCTTTTTCACCACATCTTTCATAATGGGATTTAACCTTCTTTGCATCTCAATGGTTGGTTATGACCCCTCTTCCATTAAAATCTTATGCATACAGAAAGATGGGCTAATACCTCGAATGTCCGCTATAGTCCACCCAATCGCTGTTTTGAACTCGCGCAGAACCCGTAGCAGTTTTTCCTTTTGGGTGTCAGTTAACTCTGTCTAAAAAATAACGGGTAAAGTCGAATCCTTCCCCAGATAAGCATACTCAAGATGAGAGGGGAGTGGCTTTAATTCCAACACCGTTGGCTCTTCTATCGAGGGTTTGCACTTTTTACCGTCCGATTTGGGCCTATCAAAGGTGTCGAATGGTTGATTATTTTTCCTGTAGAACATTGCTGTATCTAGCCATTTGATCTGCTCAATGTCTTCATCAATACCATAGTCGTCTATTCCGATCAACATAGATTCTATCGGGTCTTCTGAGTAGTTTCCACAAAACTTGTGATTAACTAACTCGTCCATTACATCCACCTGCAAACACTCACCTTTTTCCTTCGGATAAGCCATTGATTTAAACACATTAAAAGTGACCTGCTGATCTTCAACTCACATCGTCAATTATCATTTCTGTACGTTGATCAATGTTCTCCCGGTTGCTAAAAATGGTCGCCCGAGAATGATGGGAATTTCCTTGTCTGCTTCACAATCTAAGATAACGAAATCTGCTGGGAAGATGAATTTATCCACTCTTACTAATACGTCTTCAACGATACCTCGTGGATATGTGACTGATCGATCCGCCAACAATAAACTGATATTTGTCGGTTTTGGTGCCTTGAGCCCAAACTGACTATAAACTGATAATGGCATCAAATTAATACTGGCCCCCAAATCACATAATTCTCTTCCCAAAAACTGATTACCAATGTCGCACGGAATAGTAAAACTACCTGGATCTTTCAACTTCGTAGGCAACTTGTTCTGGATAATTGCGCTGCATTCTTCGGTTAGCGCTACTTTTTCAAAATCACCCAGTTTCTTTTTCTTTGACAACACATCCTTTATGAACTTAGCGTAGCTCAGCATTTGTTCTAAAGCTTCGGCAAATGGGATGTTGATATGCAACTTTCTTGAAAATATCCAAAAATCTTGAAAATCGCTTATCTAACTTGGATTTACGAAACCTCTGCGGATACTACAGGTATGGGCGGCATTGTGATAGTTGGTTCCGGTGCATTCTCGCTTCACGATTTCCTCTTTATCTTTCCCTTTCCACAACTTCTTCTATTTCAGCTATCGCGTTGTCCCTCTTTTCCTTATCCTTAACTGTTTCTTGCAAATCCTTCCCACTGCGTAAAGTTACAGCCTTGCAATGCTCGTTTCTGCCCGAATTTATTTTTGTATCACTCGGGAGCGTTCCTAGTGGACGGTTATTCAATGCATGTGCTATTTGCCCCACTTGATTTTCCAGATTCTTTAACGATGCCCCATGGCTTTGCAAAGTCACTCTACTTGATTCAATTTCTTATCTTGTTCCTCGTTCTTTTTGTCAGAAGCTCTAATGAATTTTTCCAAGGCTTCTTCCAAACTTGATTTCCTCTCTGGTTGTTGAGTCTGATTTTGAAATTCAGAGGTGTTTTGTTGTCTAGGTGGTTGAGTCATGCTTGATTGTTACTCCATGAAAACCTGGATGATTTTTCTAACTCGGATTATAAGCATTTTGAGTCGGATACGGTTGAGTTGAGCGATTATAGTTTCCTACGAACTGTGTTGATTCATAATTTATGGCACATTGATCCATAGCATGACCCCCAGCACACAACTCACAAACCATCGCTACCTGCTGTGTGGCTTGTGGACGCCATATTTCCATATGCTTAGCTATTGCGGTCACTTGTGCTGATAATGCTGTCATCGCGTCCACTTCATACTTTCCTGATGCTTTCAGGTGATTAGACCTCGTCATGGGCCACTGATAGTTGTTGGTGGCCATTGTCTCTAACAATTGATGCGCCTCATCAAAACTCTTGGACATGATCGCTCCTCCTGCTGCTGCATCAATACTAGACCTCGTGGACGCGTGCAAACCATCACAAAATATCCCTAATTGCATCTACTGCGGAATTCCATGATGAGGGCACTTACGGAGCATATCCTTGAACCTTTCCCACGCCTCATATAATGATTCTGAATCAAATTGTGCGAAAGTATGAATATCGTTCCGTAGTTTTGCCGACTTCGCTGGTGGGAAGAACTTAGCTAAAATTTTTTGAGCTAAGTCATCCCAAGTGGTGATTGAGCCAGGAGGCAAAGAGTGTAACCAGCTTCGTGCTTTATCTTTTAAAGTAAACGGGAACATCCTCAACCTAGTAGCATCTTCCGGTACATTGTTAAATTTGAAGGTATCGCAAACTTCCAAGAAACTCAAGATATGCTCATTAGGATCATCTATCGAATTACCCCCAAACTGACATGTATTCTGTAACATCTGAATTCTTATCGGTTTTATCTCAAAACTGTTCGCATTGATTGCCGACCTCTTAATACTCATTCAGAATCCGTGACATTCTAAGATGGCGTAATCCCTAAGTGATTTACATTGCTCGTTTTCTCTTGCCATGTTGACGAATATTTCCTGGTTTGCCAGTTCTTCTTCCAAATGTATAACCTCACTATTCAAACGCACTTTCCGGAACTTCCTCTCGATGTCGTCTGTATACGGAAAAAGTTCCTCTCTAGCCTTCGATCTAGTGTGCATACACGCACAAGAATTCCTGCCAATCCAAGAAGAAAAATAAGTAACGTTTAAATTAAGACCGAATTGATTATAACTAATATGAAATTAATATTAATAAAATTCCCCGGCAACGGCGCCAAAAACTTGTTGTTTGATTTCGCAATCAAAGAATACGTGCAAGTATACACGGTCAACAAGTAATAAAGTGATAAAATAGAGTATCGTTCCCACAGAGAATTCTAATTAATAAATTCCAACTACCAGCACTATATCAATCCAATTTTATTCAAACAATGATAAATTATGATTTTCTGAAATACTAAAACTAAATTTAACAATTAAAGATATTATTCTAAAATAAGCAAATAAATAAACTAAGATTTGAGTGAATGACTTCTGATAGATAAGGATTAAGACTTCAATATCCCCAATTATGAACTATAAATCAATTATCCAATTATCCCAACTATTATGTCTACTGAATTGTTAACAAGAATTCTCCAATGTCAAAAGTCCTTTTCCAAGTGATCAACTAAATTCTATTTAATCCAGATTAATCTTGCTATATTCCTATTCAAAATAAGTGAATTAAACTCCTTTAATCCCAATAGTTACAAGTTATCAAACCCAAACCTAATTATTCACTGTGCAAATAAATAAGTCACATGTTATTAAACCCAGTTCTAACCCTAGAATTCCTCTTCTAATTCCTTCTAGAATAACAAGGTAATTATTGGCCAAATAATTAAGCAATAGATGCAAGGTATGATAAACAATTCACTTCAACATAAATAATTGGAATAACTGAATAACTAATTTATAGCCATAAAAGGTTCAATTGAAATCTTAATTAAAGAATTAGTTCATAACGGAAATAAAAATCATTAATCGTTTGCAAATCATCCTTAAAGAATTACAAATTAAAAATATGGAGAAGAAGAAGAAAACTCTTTCGCCAATCCTTAGTCTTCAAGTAATCCTTGTTCAGCCTCCAATGAATTAATAATAGATGAATGGTTAGTCCCCTAATTTCAGCAATTAACTTCCTTTTATATGTCTTGCACAATCCCAATCCAATTAGGCTTCATATAAGCTCCCAATAACCAAGTCAACCAAAAGTTAACACGCGCGTCCTGGTTAACTGGCAGCTCGACCCAGCACCCCGGCGCTGGGATTAACATAGGCTATAGCTCCCCGACGCTGGAAGTTGGAAGATTTACCGTTTTGCCATTTTCAGTTTAAATTTCCCCGTTTGCTCTTGCCACTCCCTAATCTGCAAAATAACACCTAAACACAGTAAAAATATTCTTAAACGACTGGAAGATACAACAATTTAAACCCAAGTAAGTCCGATTTATGGGTATATTACCCAATCATCATCCGTGCCGCTACGCGACTCCAAGCCTTTATGACCGGCGCCGCAACGCCAAAGTGAGTCTCAGCCCCTACAAACTCGCACCGTAGCGACGACAGTAATAAATGACTTTCGCGTATGCAACGCCGAGTCCGATTTACTGGCACTAATGTGTGGCCTTGGCAGCAAGCACCAAGAGTAATAATAAGCCGTAGCAATGCCACCTCGGGAAACTAGATAGTGAAAAAAGTTTACATGTTGAGCATGAAGAGTAATTGATGAACACTTAACTAAAGGACTTAATAAAACTTTGTTAAGTCATAACTAAACCTCAAGTGTGATCACTTAGAGTTAAAGAAAGTCAATCGAATGTAAACAGGAATGGTGTACAATAAGTGTACATAACCAAAGCCGATTAAGTGTCAATTAAAAACATAAGGACGTTAGTAAGCCATGAGGAAGGATAATTAACTCAAACCGAGTTGTATTAATGAAATAATTTTGAGTTAAGTAATAAAAAGGAAAGAAGTTGGCAAGAATGATGTAAAAGAACGATGGCAAGCCAGAACCAATAATAACAAATCTAATACGTAATTAGATTGAGAAGAAGGGTAAGATTCTTTAGGAAATATGTATGTTCATTCATGACCTAATGTGGTATATTATGTGATTATGTGTTGTAGAGACCGTAAAGACTCAAAGGAAAAGTAAATTTACTGTAACAGACGCTGAAGGCAAGTTTTTATAAAAGCTTGTCTAACCTTCGTGTTAGCCAGGTTTTCAAATGATTCAAGTTATGAGATGCATGTATGGTTTTAAAGAAAGAGTCCATGCCAGTTTTAACTCGGCTAGAATAATCTTGATAGATTGATTGAATTGTTTACAAGTCTTTCAATATAGAATTTCTAACGCTATCCTACGCCAATTGTTGGGTACAGATTCAAGGTAAGCCTGAATATGAATAAACAAATTTATTTTCATCGAATATTCGATGGGCACGTGAGGTTTCCATAACTTAACGTACACACGTTTAATGGATGTAGTGTTGATCAACATAGAGTACTATAGGTTGATCACCTAGAAGTACTAAATGGTATCTTGGGACTTACGGACTTCGTCTTAGGGTTGTCCTTTTAAAGAAATTATGAAACACTCATAGTGGTCTTGGACCGTAATTGGTGTTTTGAATAATATTGTTATGAAAAAACATTTTGAAGAAAAAAAGGAACGCTATTTTGAATTATTGATAGTACTTCATAACTATTATCCAGTTATCGAAGATATACGATTTCTATGTTTCAAGCATGCTTTTTAACTGAAATTGTTGTACTTGCTGAGCTTGTTATACTCACTCTTATTTGAACCATATGAATGCAGCTTAGACCGAATGGACTGAAGGATTCGTCAAGGATAAATTAAAGATTAAAGCGAACTTGTAGATTACCTATGTAATAGTATAGGTTTGTAATGATAATATTTGATATTATGACAAGAAAAAATGTAACGGTTATAAAGAACCTGGGGAATGGTAGTATTGTTTTGGAATATATATAAGACGTATTCGTTCTTTTGAGGCATTTCGATTAAATGTTTGTGTGAACTGTAGCACCGTGGAGCACCATATGTCGGGTTGGAAGAGACCCGAATTTGGGGGCGTCACAAATAATATACACGATTCCTAAAGAATCTTAACCTTCTTCTCAATCAAATTACGTATTAGATTTGTTATTATTGGTTCCAGTTTTTCGTTACGTCATTCTTACGTTTCATATGTAATTGACTTACTTCAACCTTAAGTGATCATAATTAAGGTTTAATAATGGCTTAACAATGTTATAATTAAGCTTTAGTTCTTTGTCAATTAGATACCCTTCATGCTCTACTTGTAAACTTTCTTAAATTTCAAAACCCTAAGGCTGGTGTTGCGGCGCCAGCATCCCTTTTCTTTGTTGCGCTATGGCGCAACTCTCCAGTAGGTTTCAGCTGCATTCGGCCATGCCTGGCACTGTAGCGCCACCTATTTGGCCTTGGGTTGGCACTGCGGCGCCAGCTCTATGCACCAGAAAACATTAGATAGTTTTTCTACTTTGCGAAACTCCTGGGCTCGTAACTTCTTCGTTATAAGTCTGAATTGGCTCGTTCAAGAGCCTACGGTTCACAAATTACATACTCTACGTGTTCATGCAGACTTTTATCTATTTGACTTCGTTAACTAAAAATTCACCTATTAGTCCATTTTTAATGAAAACGATAAACGTTCGTGAACGTTCAACACTCTTTTCTTCGTTCTGAGTCAGAATTCGGTCATTTTTGGGTCCGCAACTCTATAATGACAAATAAGACTTGTCTCCATCGAAAACCAACATTTCTAAGTTCAAACAGAAAATCCGAATTCTATTACGAGAATTTCATGAATTCGACAATTATCGTCTAATCGTGTGAATTCCGACAAAACTTCGTTACTTAATATTTGTTCTTCATTTCAAATAGATTCTATTCAACATACTAACATCTTAACATACATATTACATTAACTTATTTATATGATAAGTTATTATTAGTTCTTCATGAGTTTATTACTTATAAAAGTATAAACTACTTATGATTTCATTTCTCCTGATTTCTTATGGCTTCAATCTTTTAACCACCATCCTTACTTCTTCTTATCATACCAACTTCATTATTATTAACATATGACAAGTTCTTACAAGATCTTCCTTAGTTCATAACTTATATGATTACGAATAGCTTATTCATGACTTATACGGCTTAAGTCCATTAATTAATCATTCCCTCCATTTCTTAGCATACAAATCCTACCACTACTCACTTCTCTAACAAATGAGGAGAAAGAGATTCATGGTTTAGGTTCTTACCCTTGAAGATCACTTGTTTAATCCTTGTTCTTCTTCTTGCTTCTTGCTTCTTGAAATATAAAATCTAGCTTTCTAGCTTTTCTAGCTTTTTCACTCAAGCAAATAAGCTCTCAACTTGTTGGATGAAATACAACAACCAACAAATGAACTATCTCTCCTTCTATTTATAGGAAATCCTAAATGAGGGCTTAATGGTCATTAAACCATCCACCTCCTTACTATTCATTACCTAGCTCTTAAGTTAACTTGGCCACCTCACTCTTTGCTTGGCCACCACAACATTTATCCAATACTTGGGCACCACATTTACTTAACCATTAAGTAAACTTGTTAATCACATAACTTAGCCTTTAAGTTTACTTGTTAACCACCTAGTTTATCCTTTACTTGCTCACCACATTAATTCCTTGGTCATTACTTAACTTAGCCATTAAGTATACTTGCTTCCTACTTTGGATCATCCATGGTTTGCCCCATGGGTTTAAACCATCCTATAACCCATTGGTTCTTACTTTGGGCCTTTGGCTTAATTAATCTTAACTTAATCATTGGGCTTGCAATTAAACAAATACTTGGGCTTGTTCATTTAATTCTATTGGACTTTTCATATTATCCCAATTGGACAATATAATTTCCTACACAATTCAACAAATCCTTTACATATGGCTTAAAGCCTTATAACGTATTGTCTACATATTATTCTCGAATTCTAACTCGTATCCTTATTCATCATATATGACATACCATCATTCATACATACTCATATAATAACTCGTATCATACTCGTATATATTACCTTGTACAATACCTACGTATTGTAATGCCCCGAAATCCGGTCTACTCTCAAACCCGAATTTCGTGCGTCACGGTCCCACTTTTTACCAAACATACCTCATTATATAGTTAAATATAATAACATATATTCTCAAATCCCAGGTTCTGGAAACCTTAAAATCTCTTTCATTACAAATAATGATAATTACATTATTCTTTACATCGTACAAGTGTAACTTTTATCTGCCACCAAGGATATATATATCAGTTCATTAAACTAATCTATAGTTCAATTAAACCATTCTACAATACAAGTATTCGCTTGATCTTCACGCACATTCACATACTGAATGGCACTTTGTCAGGATACCGATTAGCTTGATCTTTACGAGATCCTTAAGTTCTTTCTAACATTGTACGCTGAAAATGTTTTTCATTTAAAGCAAGTTTGAGCATTCATTTGCCCAGCAAGTCATAATAGTTGAACAAACAACTTCAAAAGTTTAAACATTCTTCAGAACTTCAATAACCGAACAAAGGTTATGAAGCAAGCCTGAATAATAGGAATTGTCTCAATTCCTATCATCTTAAAACATCAGTCACTTTCACTTTGAAATACTTTCATTATTCTACCTTTTTCATACATATTCTGTCCGGCTAGAATCATTAGCACAGTCTTAACAATAACGATTCATGTATAAACAGAACATACTTGTATTGAACAGCTCAATCACAGAACAATTCATCTCATAGAAACACCGAAGTGTTAAAATTGTGGCACAAGGCCTCATACATACTACCACCTTGTACATACCTCGCACATATGCACTTAGACAAGACTTCTCAAGTTTAACATGTGAGAAGTTTAAGAAACTAGCATTCATGTACTATGAATGAAGTTAGGAAACTTGCCTTACGCTACAACTTATAGTTTACGCTGAACTGCTTATTCCAAATCCCTATATAACACATAAGGAAATAACACGTACACCAATTAGTCATATACTTGACTTATGCATTGGTTTACTTAACTTTACTTCTTAGGGTTCGCGTTCTTATAATCTAAGTTTACGCGACCCACTTTCTTTTACCGCTTTAGGGCTTCATAATATACGAAGATGTCTTACTCAAACATTCATCATCTTTGATGATTTATATTCTTTTCTTCTTTTTATAACTCTTCTATTAGACTCAGTACACATCGCGTCTCTACTAGTAGTCCATATGGTACTTTGAGTGGTTTCCCACAAACAACCAATAAACAAGTTCCCATCTCATCTACACTGTCCACAACAGTGAGTTAGATCGGTTGCCAATTTTGTATATACCTTCACTCTCGGAAGGAATTGTTTAGCCCAGCTTCCATATGTCAACCATCAAAGGTTACGATTGTACTACAACCTAACTTTATCTTACCCTATCCGAACCATTAAACTATAATGTTCGTTAAGTCAATTCTTATTCCTTACGGCTTTCTGGCAATGAAATGCCATACCTCAGGATTCATTCTTTATCATCTAAGTCATATAGTCTTTTGTATGCTCGGAACGATCATTCCATATTAATTCTACGCATTTATAACGTTAAGCATTTTACATTACCTTATTCTTATCTTACAACGTCCGGTTCACTTGACTCAGAACGTCATCCAAGTTATAAACATTAACTCAGCTTCTTTACGTTATACGTACTTGTCTTTAATTTAACTTCTTCGTCGTTCACAGGTTTAGTTATTGGTCTTCATTACCTTACGGTCAAACCATACACGGGGTGTAGGTTTTACCCATTTAATATTC
Source organism: Panax quinquefolius (assembly GCA_020205615.1). Classification (NCBI taxonomy): domain Eukaryota; kingdom Viridiplantae; phylum Streptophyta; class Magnoliopsida; order Apiales; family Araliaceae; genus Panax; species Panax quinquefolius. The sequence continues at coordinate 62,373,803 of CM035164.1, read as the reverse complement.
TCGTACACTCAACCCTCACGTCGGTTAAAGTGTTTAACGCTTACCTTTCATTCTAAAATTCTCTATCTAACTCATACTAGGACTTTTATTATTCTTATTACCGTTTGCTACGGCTTTTTATAATAATTCATATCTTATGTACTACTTTCGACAACGTCCAAGTCATACACCCATTGTACACTTAGAACGTTCGTCCAACATGAATACGATTCACGAGGATCGTTTACGTATTCGACGTTCACGTTGCTCATCTCTTAATCTCTCATTCAACCTTTACCCAAGGTTTTAATCGCTTTTAATCGTTATCCAACCCATGAACCCCATGTTCATTATTCTTTCTTAATGTCGAAGTCATTCGGTTCGCTGTATACTAAGACCGATCGTTCATCGCAACTACGTTGCATTCATAGCGTCTATACGCTTTACACCTATTTCTCATCACCATGACATAACATCGAAATGTTATTCATTACTCTCGTCACTCAACGTCTAAGGAATCACAATCATAGTAATCCCCCGCGTTCGTTTATCGCGACTACGATCCCCGGATATTGGTTACGTAATTTATTGCTTAACTTCTCTGTCTTTTAATCCCATTCAATCTTTCCATTCAACCTTTACTAAAGGTTTAATTCATTTGCTTAAGTATTATTTAAGTGAACTACATGTTCATATTTCTTTCTTGCACATCCCCCAGTAATTGAGTACTTATATTCTCATTCTTCGGGCCTTTTCTTTCTGCCGTCTTGGCACCACTCTCTTCTTTCTTCTCTCTCTCATGATGGCACCCGAGCCTACGTCACCCTCTTCCTTTGTCTGGCGTTGTGGCGCAAAAAAATTCGTTACCTCTCACGCTGCGATGCCACTCGCAAGTAGTTTATGAGTATGCCTTTGCGATCTGCGTCTCTCAAGGCTCAAATTGGCCACTGACGCCTTGAACACAAACACTAGAAAATTTCTCTTAGTCTTGAATCAAGTTTGAGACGCGTACTTTACGATCTCATAACTCCTTTGTTATAACTCAGAACGAGGTCATTCCAAATCCATTCTCTTCCTTATCTTACATACTTCAATACCCTTTAGACAGAACTTCGTTCTGAATCCATTAACGTGCCATTCGATTAGGCTTAATCTTCATCCTTCGTTCATTTTTATGCTTTTAACGTTCTTCACTCGTTCGTTTGTAATTCATTCATCCGAACTTGGAACTCGTTCGTTCTTGAGTCCATGACTCACGTTTTCTACGTTCTCATACATTCTGATGAAACCCTACACGTTCGAGTTTATTTACTAACTTTCTAATTCTCGTTCGTCTTTTACAAAAATTTTGCCATAACTTTGTTATAGCTAAGTTTTAATCCGTTCCTCATGAACGTTTCTACCATTCCTAACCAAGAAATAAGCAACTAACTTATACGCGATGGTTTTAAACTTATCCATCAACAACAATTATCCTACGATGGTTTTAAATTTGTCAATTAACAACCTTCTTCGCGTGTTCTTCGCGTTATTCGTTCGTTCTTCATTTTAATCGTTTGGATTACAATTCCACTTTTTATTTGAATTTGATGTTATAAAACATCATTCCTTACTTATTTCACCTACTCGTTCATAAGATTCATTCGGATCGCTCAAAATCCTTACGAATCTTATACTTCCTTAATAAATTTATAAACTAAATTCCTAATTCTTATTTCTTTGTTTTCTCATGATTTCAACCATATGAAATAATTCTTAACATCATCAACTTCTTATCTTTATTAAGTTATGTTTTTGAACATAAAAACTTAAGAAAAATCTATTAAAAGCTAGGTTTCGAATTACTTTTCTTCTTTAATCTTCCTCCGTTGGACAAAGCGTGCACTCGGGCAAGCTTTTCCTCTCCCTCTTCCTCTTCTTTCTCCCATCCAAACTCTCTCTCTCTCTCTCTCTCTCTCAAAGTTTAGGATTTTCAAAATCCCAAAATAATGAAATAAGCTTCCTATTTATAGATAACCAAAGCTAAGGGCAATTTGGTCATTATCCCCCACCTCCTTACTATTCATGGCTTAGCCACCAAGTAAACACTTTACTTGGTGGTCAAGTGGCCGCCCCACATGCCCAATGGGTCACCACATGGGTTGCCCCATTGGTTATTACCCATCCAGTTACCCATCGGTTCGATCCGCGGTTTATTTTCTTGGTTTGGGCCTTATCCTTAATTCTTATTGGGCCTATCTTGGGCTTGATTTCCCAAAGTGTTGGGCTTGACATAATCCAAGTCCAATTAGATTCTACAAAGTCCATGAACTTAAAGTCCATTAAGACTAATCATATTCTACGCATCCCATTCTCGTATTCTCTTCGTATATAGCTCATACTATATTCGTATTATACGTCGTAATAATCTTCGTACTATACTCGTATAATAACTAGTATCGTACTCGTTTTTCTCACGCATAATAATCCTAATTATTATACTTAATCATTAAATTCTCGGAACTCACTTTTCCTAACCCTTAGTTTTAAGTCAGCAGATGAAAACTTCGTTTTTGCCATAACTAAAATATTATTGAATATTCCATCACGTCTTAGAATTCTATCATTACGCGTTTCTCGGAAATTCAAAATAAATCTCCGAGCAAAAATGGATGAATAGTGCATATTTCATCTTTTTCCCCGAATATATTTTTGTTCCTGGAAAACTTTCATTTTCATCTTGAAAATTCGTACTTGCTCAAACTAGCTCGTAGCCAAAATACTCCCGACTTATAATCATCCTAGGTTATAGAACGATTAATAAACACGTAGTACATAATAGTATTAATTAAAATTCATTTTATTAATAACTAATTCTTTAAACTAAAATTCTGGACAATCCGATTTTTCGGGTTGTCACATTTTTCCCTCATAAAAATTCCGTCCTCGGAATTTCTTAAAACCACACCCTTACCTGAGTCATCACATTCTCCACTTCTTCACAGAATTTCGTCCTCGAATTTTTTAGCTTAATCTTCTTCTCAACTTCTCTTCAAAGAAGTTCGTATCGTTCAAACATTCCATCACCTCCACAACCTATCAAGAATCATGAAGTATAAGGAATAACAAGGAATATAAAATTTCCTTTAAAACATTTCATACTTTCGCTGAGGGGTCAAATTGACCATGAACTCTTACTAGGTTAAACATCATTTCGCCGTAAACCCTTCAACGATCAGTTTACAATCACAAAGAAAGTAAACTACCTCTTCCATACGTAGGTGATCAACCTATCGTATAACCCCATTTCGGGGTATGTTCACCTCAGGCTTAATCATTAGATTCCGCACCAGAAAAAAATTGGTTTGGCACAACTTCTTCAAGGAAAACTCGATTTTCTTTTCGTAATACATCAAAACATTTTATGACGTCATGATACCATACTTTTCATAGTACGTTGAGGACTTCGTCAGTATGTGACTTCGTCATTATACATCATACCATAGCGGGTTGTTAATCCTAAGATCACATCCAACACCAGGTTCTATTGCATTAATAACTCCATCTTTTTACCATCCTTGCATCAAATGCACGGATGATATAAAATTCATTTTGATATTTTAAATCAATTTCTATCTCACCGAAGCAATTAGCATAGACATACCAAGAATAACTCTTTTAAAATCCGTTGGTTCCAAAAGTTGAACCAATTCTTTCCTTTTTGAAATGTACACATAAGCACGATTTCAATAAAGTTCGAAATCTAGCATAGCTAGATGACTTGGAATATCTTATTCTCCATCTTCCTTCATTGTCTTACTGCGACAATACTTAATCTCCTCTAGCACCTTCAATGCTAAACATACTAAAAATACTTCATTTTCAGTCTAAACATTCCTATACCTTAGTATAGTCCATCAACTTACTACACTTTATGTGTTTAGGAACATTCCACAACCATATGTGTTTATGAACTTATCTTCGCAATATGTAATCCAAGTAAAAATCAAGGACTATCCATACGCTTAGGGCTCAGAAACATAACATATAATTATGAGTCACTAACTTTTCATAAGTATGAGTTTTAAGAACTCGCACCTATCTTAACATTCTCTACCTATCAAGTATATACATGAGAAAAAATTCACCTTCTCGTCATATACATCTGATAAGTGGATTTTATATACACGAATTGATATTCATTTCAAGTTTAAATTCGTAGTTATCTTCGTGTTTTGTGTTCGTTTTTACTCGTTTCATGTTATTTTATGTGTAGGGTGGTCATGGATGCAAGTGGTGAGGAAAGGCGGTCTCTTTTTAGAGCAAAAGTGGAAAAATGTTGAAAAGGAAAAAAAATTGAAGTCAGTAGCCTAGCCCGCCGGGGCGAAGGGGGTCCCGATTCTGGAGTGACCTATTCTGTTTTGATGTCTGCTGCTGCTCGGATTTTGGGACTTTTGTGGTGCGCTTGGACTCTAATAAAAGCATATTTCGGCCAGGAGAGGGAGAGCTGGAGATTACTTGGAAAAATAACAATCTTACAACACACGGAGGATAATTCAAGAGCGATTTCTAAGATTCAAGAAAAACCTTGGAGGAGTAATTTTCAGAGATTGTCACGACAGTTGCGAATCAAGGCTACGTGAAGGGGTTTTCATTATTCTTCTTCTCTTTAGTCTTATTTGTAATTGGAAGGATGTTTTCAACAAATTATTCAATTTTTAATTCAATCGTTATGAACTAATTTACTTATTAGACTTGTGATGGATCTTTGGGTGAAACGATGATTCTATAGCTTTGATTTCCAATTCAATAATATATTTTCAGTTTATCTATGTTAATTTGAGCGTGAATTTATGAATTGCCTGATCAACAGTTCTTTGTGGATTTGAAAGGAATCAAGAGAAGAGATTCGAATCTAGACCTAGTTAATATAGCATGTGTCATGAATTTTGTCAATAGCAGATTTTTGATAATTGTTAAGGTAGAGATATGCTTGACATCACATGTAATCGTATAGAGAGCTTAAACTTAAACCTTCTTTAATTGCAGTTCGAATAGAGATATAGTGAGTTGGTTAATTTAGGTGTTTAACGGATTTCTATCTTAATTGTGGATTGATGTTAATACGGTATTAGTGCAACGAGAGGTGGCTATTACCCCGTTCATGTTCTTGATTAATAAATTAGGATATTAAATTGAGTTGGAATAAAGGTTTGAAAATCAGAGTGAAGCTCAGGGTGAAATCATAAGTCTAATTCTCCATTAATTGTTTGAAATTCCGGATTTTGATATTGGTGACTATTTTGTGATAGTTTACTTATTTATTAATTTAGTTTTTTATATATAGTTTTAAAACCATTGAATTGAATAGTTTAATAGAATTAGGATTAATAGAAAATTGATAATTGTGAAGTTAAAATTCTTGATAATTTGTCCTCGTGGGAACGATACTCTATTTACTACTATATTACTTGTTGACCACGTACACTTGCGTGTTTTTGCGCGTATTGATTTTACCCAACAAGTTTTTGGTGCCTTTGTCGGGGACAATTTAGCCGAGATTTTAATACTTTTTTTACGATATCAGTTTAATTAGTCCAGTTTTACGTAAACATTTTTTTTGTTCTTGTTTCTCCTATTTCAGGTTTTTGATATTGGTTTATGCAAACACGATCCAAACATCCAGACTTGCTTCCTTTTGAGGACGACATTGAAAGAAGATTTCAGAGGTTAAGTAAGTGGATCAAGGACATGAGGAATGAATTCGAAAATTCTGATAAGGAAGAAATCATGGTTGCCGAAGACCAGAAAGCGTTGAGGGATTTTGCAACACCTAGGTTGACTGATCTGCAGTCGAGCATTATTAGGCCTGCAATAGCTGCGAACACTTTTGAAATTAAGCCTGGGACCATTCAGATGATGCAGAACTCATGTCAGTTTGGGGGAATAGCGAATGACGATCCGAATGAGCATTTGATTAGTTTTCTTGAAATGTGCGACACGTTCAAGTACAATGGGGTGTCGGATGAGGCAGTGAGACTTCGCTTGTTCCCATTCACTTTACGGGACAAGGTGAATAGTTGGTTACATTCTCTTCTGCAGGGGTCGATCACTACATGGGAAGACTTGGCTCAAAAATTTCTTGTCAAATTTTTCCCACCGGCGAAGACTGTGAAAATGAGGAATGACATCACAATATTTGAGCAGAAGAATGGGGAGTCACTATATGAGGCATGGGAATGATACAAGGAATTACTCAGAAAGTGCCCACATCATGGATTGCCCAAGTGGTTACAAATGAACACATTTTATAACGGGCTACATGGAAATGTCAGAACCAGCATTGATGCGGCATCGAGCGGTGCATTCATGGCTAAGAGTTACGAGGATGCATACAATTTGATCAAAATAATGGCGGCAAATAACTACCAGTGGCCCACAACAAGAATGATACAGGCAAAGGCGGCTGGGATCTTGGAATTAGATGGAGTAATAGCTATACAAGCACAGCTTTCTGCACTATCCATGAAGTTTGATACTATGAATGATAGGGTTAATACGATGACAGGGGCTAAAGTTCAGCAGGTTATGGTAGTATGTGAATTGTGTGCGGGTGATCATCCGACAGATCAGTGCATAATAAATCCAGCATCCGTTCAGTTCATAGGCAACTACAATAGAATTCCACAAAATACATACCAAAACACCTACCACCAGGGGAATAGGAACCACCCAAACCTCTCGTGGAGCAATAGCCAGCAAGATCAAGCTCCACGACCATCATATCCCCCTAGTTTTCAGAGTCATCAACAACCGGTTCACATCAGGAAAGGAAATCCGATTTTGAGGAAATGGTGTTAAAGTTCATAACCAACACTGATGCATTAATAAAAAATCAAGCAATGGTGATGAAAAGTCAAGAGATGTCAATCAAGAATTTGGAAAATTAGATTGGACAGATGGTGTTAGCAATGAATAATAGACCACAAGGAACATTACCTAGCGACACTGAGAGAATTTTGAAGGGTAATCATGAGCAATGTCAAGCAGTTATGTTAAGAAGTGGAAAACATCTCGGGGGTAATAGTGCAGAAAATTCAGCAACACCAGAGGAAAAAGTTGATGACAGTAACGTGGTGGAGGGTAACAAAAATAAAGAAAACAATGAGTCGATTGTTTATCCTCCACCGTCGTTTCAGCAGAGGGTCCAAAAATAGAAATCAGATAAGCAGTTCGCAAAGTTTTTAGACGTGTTCAAGAAACTCCAGATTAACATCCCATTCACAGAGGCCCTAGAGCAAATGCCGAGTTATGCGAAGTTTATGAAGGGAATTCTGTCGAGGAAGAAGAAATGGGAAGAATTGAAACGATGGCACTAACGGAGAGAGTGTAGTGCGATTGTTACGAAGAAGCTACCACCAAAACTCAAAGACCCGGGGAGCTTTACTATCCTATGCACGATCGGGAAGATGTCGTTTAACAAATGCTTATGTGATTTGGGGGCGAGTATAAAACTAATGCCATTGTCGGTGTGTACTTTCGAATTGGGTTTGCCTTTTAAAGCCTCTGAATATTTCATTGCGGTTGGCGGATAGGTCACCACATATCCGAGAGGAATTGTAGAGGACATTCTGGTAAAAGTGGATAAGTTTATATTCCTTGCGGACTTTATCATACTGGATTTCGATGAAGATAAGAACATCCCGATCATCCTAGGGAGACCTTTCTTGGCCACGGGAAGGACACTCATAGACGTGCAAAAAGGAGAACTTACAATGAGGGTCCAAGATCAAGAAATAAAATTCAATGTGTTCAAGGCCATGAAATATCCTACGGACAAGGAAGAGTGTTATCGAATGGATTTAATTGAGCAAATTACCAAAGAAGATATTAGCAAGAGTTTGATCAACGATCCGTTAGAAACAACCTTATTGGGGGGATGAAGAAAAAGACGACCCAGAATTTGTGGACTTATTACAGATGCTAGACTCGTTGCCACGAGTTAGCCGATTCAGAGCACCGTTTGAACCATTGCACACTGAGGAAACAGTTGCAAAAAAATTGAAACCATCATTGGAGGAGCCACCGACATTGGAAGTTAAGCCACTCCTTAAACAACTCAGGTATGCGTATTTAGGTGATTCAAATTCTTTACCTGTAATTATTTCTTCGCGCGACTTAATTAATCAATTAGGAAGAAAATTTCTTTGAGGGTGCTTAGGGATCACAAATCAGCGATTGGATGGACGATTGCGGATATAAAAGGCATTAGCCCATCATTATGCATGCACAAGATTCTGATGGAGGATGATGCAAGTCCATCGGTGGAGCATCAACATCGACTTAACCCAATCATGAAGGAAGTTGTCAAGAAGGAAATTCTGAAATTATTGGATGCCGGTATCATATATCCAATTTCTGACAGTAAATGGGTAAGTCTGGTTCATTGTGTGCCGAAGAAAGGGGGAATGACGATGATACAGAATGAGGACAACGAGTTAATTCCAACAAGGACAGTGACAGGTTGGAGGGTGTGCATCGATTATAGGAGATTGAATAAGGCAACCCGAAAGGATCATTTCCCGCTACCTTTTATCGATCAAATGTTAGACAGGTTAGCGGGACATGAGTTTTACTGTTTATTGGATGGATACTCAGAATATAATCAGATCGCCATCGCTCCTAAGGATCAAGAAGAGACAACATTTACATGCCATTATGGCACATTTGCGTTCAGGAGGATGTCATTCGGGCTATGCAACGCACCCGCAACTTTCCAACGGTGTATGATGGCTATTTTTTCAGATATGGTGGAGAAGAATGTTGAAGTCTTCATGGACGATTTCTCGGTCTATGGAGACAATTTTGATACTTGCCTAGAGAATCTGGTCATGGTGTTGCAGTGATGTAAGGATACAAACCTCATACTAAATTGGGAAAAATGCCACTTCATGGTTGAAGAGGGCATAATTTTGGGCCATAAGGTGTCGGCTCAAGGATTGGAGGTGGACAAAGCAAAGTTGGATACGATCGAGAAACTACCTCCACCGAGCTTAGTTAAGGGTATTAGAAGTTTTCTGGGGCATGCTGGATTCTACAGGAGGTTCATAAAAGACTTCTCTAAGATTGCAAAACCTTTATGCAGTCTTTTAGAGAAGGATGCTACTTTCAGCTTTATTGCAGAATGCAAGTCCACGTTTGAATTGTTGAAGAAGAAATTAACTACAGCCCCCGTGATAGTCACACCAGACTGGAAAATGCTATTCAAGCTTATGTGTGATGCGAGCAACTATGCGGTTGGGGATGTTTTGGGACAAGGAAGAGACAAGTTGTTTCACGCCATATACTATGCAAGCAAAACACTCACAAAGACTCTAATGAACTACACTACCACGGAAAAGGAATTGCTTGCAGTGGTGTACGCGTTCGACAAATTCCTAGCATACTTGATCGGGACTAAGGTAATAGTCTACACGGACCATTCGGCGATTCGGTACCTAATAGCGAAAAAAGATGCTAAGCCACGCCTTATCCGATGGATTCTCCTACTTCAAGAGTTTGATTTAGAAATTAAAAATAGAAAGGGGATGGAGAATCAAGTTGCCGACCATTTATCAAGGCTGGAAAATCTGGAGAAAAAGGATGAAGATAGATGCGCGATCAACGAGTCATTCTCGGATGAGCAACTATTTGGGTTAAATGCAGAATTTCCGTGGTATGCAGATTTTGCGAATTTTGTGGTAAGCAAAATGCTTCCCCCGGATCTTACACGACATCAGAAAAATAAGTTTCTTCATTACGTCAAGTGGTACATGTGGGATGAGCCGTATCTATTCAAGCAGTGCGCCGATAAAATGATTCGACGATGTATCCCCTACAGTGAAGTCCACAACATACTGCAAGAATGCCACTCATCGGCATATGGTGGACATTATGGGAGTGAGCGCACCGCGGAAAAAGTGCTTCAATCCGGGTTTTATTGGCCTACATTGTTCAAAGACACCCACCAATTTGTGAAAACATGTGATAGATGCCAAAGGGTGGGAAACATATCGAAACAGAATGAGATGCCCCTACAAACAATTCTTGAAGTGGAAATCTTTGATGTATGGGGCATCGATTTCATGGGACCATTCCCTTCGTCTTTGAGCAATCAGTATATTCTGCTCGCGGTGGATTACGTCTCGAAATGGGTCGAAGCTACAGCACTACCATCTAACGATGCCAAGGTGGTCCTCAAATTCCTACAAAAAAACATTTTCACGAGGTTTGGTACACCAAGAGCAATAATCAGTGATGAAGGTAGTCATTTCTGCAATAAGTCGTTTACAGCTCTTTTGGCTAAGTATGGGGTCAACCATAAGGTGGCTATAACATATCACCCTCAAACAAATGGACAGGCTGAGGTTTCGAACAGAGAAGTCAAGAAGATATTGGAAAAAGTCATAAATCCGAGTCGAAAAGATTGGTCACTTCGGTTGGATGACACATTATGGGCGTACCGGACTGCATATAAAACACCAATCGGAATGTCACCTTATCAACTCTTGTACGGAAAAGCATGTCACTTATCGGTGGAGCTACAACACAAGGCTTACTGGGCCATACAGAAATTGAATTTTGATCAAGCCGCTGTAGGAGAAAAGAGGCTACTCCAACTAAATGAGCTCGACGAATTCCGACTCCAAGCCTACGAGAACGCCAAGCTATATAAAGAAAAGGTTAAAAGATGGCACGACCATAAAATTGTGCAACGAACATTCGAGCCGGGTCAATCAGTCCTCTTGTTCAACTCACGTCTGCGATTGTTCCCAGGAAAGCTTAAGTAGAGATGGTCGGGACCATTTACTATAAAACGCGTATTTCCTCGTGGCGCCGTTGAACTCTACAGTCTTAATCCATTAGAGACGTTCAAGGTCAATGGTCAACGGATAAAGCATTACTGGGGTGGCGAGTCGAACTGGGACGCCGACGACATTACCCTCCCCGATACACAGTAAAATAGGGAGTAGTCAGGCTGAACGACATAAAATTAAGCGCTAATTGGGAGGCAACCCAACTTTTCTTTATTTTTCATAGTTCATGTTTAATTGTTAGGATGTAGTTTATTAAGAAGTAGTTAGGTCTTATCAAGTAAATTTTTTGCTAAAAATCCCAATGAAACTTCTAGTCATAATTAATCTAACATATTGCATGTTTTTGGTTTCAGGAGAGGTCCAACGTGAGTAAGAGCAACAACGACCAAGAAATGGAGGAAAATCGGAGAATTTTGCATCTCAATTTTTTTGGCCAAAATTCAAAGTCAGTGGGCATGCCCGCCGAGGCGGGCGTTTTTGGCCTAGCACCCCCTGCTGGGGTGGGGGTCCCAGATCCTGGGTAGACACAACTTTTAAACACACTGCCTGCTAAGTCTTTCCCATACACCCACACACGCCTACTCTTTCTCTTGCTCTCACTCTCCCTCAACATCACTACCTAGCTTCCATACCAACCCACTACTACCCATTACATACATCGAAACCTCATCCCCCTACTAATTCCCACGATCTCCACTACCCAAACTTCACAATCACATATTATTCCCAACCACACCACCTCTATATATATATATATATCACTCCATCTCATCTCTATTTCTTCCCACAATCAAATTTTGAATTAGGGTATTCTGAGAGGTTATTTTTGAGAGCAAATTCAATTGCTTCCTTGGGGCTCCAACTCATCCATTCCACATTCACCAATTTCCAAGTTCAGATTTCAAATTGGGTAACCTACCCCAACTGCACACCAAGTGTTTGATAAATTGACTGAACCACATTTTAAGGGAAGGTAGGATTTGCTAGCAAGTGTTCCCATCTAAAATTCAATGGCTTCTCAACCGACATCCAAACGCCAATGGGGGGAGAGTTCAAGGCCCACTCCACCGCCACCAACATATGATCGACGAAAATTTGTTAGTGCCGCCGCCGCCGATCGATATGATTACATGCTAACAAAAGCACTTATGCCAGAGCGGGTATTGGCCCCCGAGGGGAATGATGGGGAGATGATGTCTCAAATTTACCAAAAGGGGTGGCTTCACTTCACTGAACATCCGATGCCCGCCGTTGTCAACATTGTCAAGGAATTTTATGCAAACGCCGAAGACAAAGCTCATTTCAAAGCGTTTGTGTGGGGTCGCATGGTTCCGTTCAGTGACGATGCCATTAATGCTTACTATCAGTTGCGGGTGCCACGACATTGTCAGTATGTACAATTGAGGGATTCTGACCCTGAGTATGAGGAGGTCATTACAAACATGACAAAGCCGGACACATCTTGGATCAAAGGTAGAAAGGGAGGAACGGTGTTCAATTGGAAGGACCTTAGCCGGTATGGAAAAATATGGTACGCATTCTTATGCGCGAAATTGCTTCCGTCCCAACACACTTCAGACGTCACCAAAGAGAAGGTGTTACTGTTATATGCCATTATGCAAGATTTCATTATTAACGTTGGGGCCATCATCAATTTCTCCATCCACCGGTGTTTACGTGGGAATTTTTTGGGCGGTTTACCACATCCATGACTTATATGTGCGTTGTGCCGCAACGCCGAGGTAAGATATTCTGATGATGAGCCCACTCAAATGCCGCTCGCTTTGCTTGATTCCAGAATGATTGTGCGGTATTCAGTTTGGCCTGGAGAAGAGTCACATCCACGGGGTTTGGGTTTTATTTTTCCATTGGCGTCGGAAGACGAAGTCAATGCCGAAGATACCTCGGGGGAAGAGGATGAAGCGATGGGAGATCAAGGAATCGAGCAGGTACCACAGACCGAGGCAATATCTAGTCCTTACTTCCTTGAGTTCCAAAATCAGATGAATGCGCACAATAGGGCAGCACGCCGGGAAATGCGACGATTAGCGATGCGCCAAGATCACATGTTTGATGCCATGAACGCATCTTTCGCCTCACTCAACACAACACTCCAAAGTTTCAACCCGGTGGCTCAATTTCCATATCAATAACCCGGACCATTACCTCAATTTCCTCCCAGTGATTCCGATGAAGAAGAGCACCAACCACCTCCCCAGAATTAGACGATTCCAGGGAAGTCCTCATGCACTTAATTTTTATCCAATGAGAGCATTGTCTTATTTAAGTTTGGGGGATTTATTTATTAGTTGCATGCATTTTGTTATTTTTGTTTTCATATCTAGTTTTGCATTATAGATTAGGTATTTGCATAGTAGTTAGGATTTTGCATTGTTTAAAATATATATATATATATATATATATAATAAAAAAAAATTTAGTTAAATAGAGTGTTTGCATATTTCCAACGGTTTCGCATTTTACTGTTTATTTTGGCCAATGATGAGATTGTGAACAAGTTAACCAATATAGTATGGATTATTAGAACTGTGATATAATTTCTGTTATTAATTGATTCTTGGACTTGTTAGAAACTGTTATAAAAAGGGTAGCACTAATAACATCTTTGTTGACCGGTCAGTTCAAATTGATACATAAAAAGTTTCTAAAGGATAATGCTAGGGTGAACCAGAAAATGACAAGGATAGGCAGTGAAGACTTAAATTAGGCAAAAACCTAAGTTTGGGGGAATATATGTGGGGTATATAAGTTTTATCTAAAAATAAAAATAAAAAATAAAAAATGAAACATGTTGAGTCTTGTGGTGGGTTGAGGAGAAACACTCCCCATAAACACAAGCGTGAGATGGAGCGTAAAACACATTCACCAACCATCTATCAAAAGAAAAAGAAAAGGGAAATAATCATGAGAAAAAAGCAAATAGCCCCCGCGTGAAAAAAAAGAAGAAAAGAAAGTATAAGTATCATGCATGTATCCTTGAATTTGGTTGTGTTTAATTTTAGTTGAGTCGTGCCTATCTTTGAGATTTTTAAGTTTGCACTGTATGATTCCTTCTAAGAAGTTGTTTGTGTATTGAATTTGGGTCCGTATCAGTTATCTTAGATGTTGATCACACACGTACGCTATACCAGTGATAATTGTTCAAGATTTGAGAATTAATACGTAAGTGTGGATTGGTTTTGATAATTCATATTTTAGAGTTTCTTGTTTTCTCTGAGGCCGATGGGATAAGTTAGTTTATACGATGTTGTTGGATTTTTAGGCATTTAGATTGTTATTGCATTTCATTGCATTGCATAGCATGTAGTTTGTTTTGTGCTCGAGGACTAGCACGGTTTAAGTTTGGGGGATTTTGATAAGTGGATTTTTTATACATGAATTGATATTCATTTCAAGTTTAAATTCGTAGTTATCTTCGTGTTTTGTGTTTGTTTTTACTCGTTTCATGTTATTTTATGTGTAGGGTGGTCATGGATGCAAGTGGTGAGGAAAGACGGTCTTTTTGGAGCAAAAGTGGAAAAATGTTGAAAAGGAAAAAAAATTTTTGAAGTCGATAGCCCTAGTTGCATGTTCTCACGGGGAAGTGGGGTCCCGATCTGGAGTGACCTATTACTGCTTTTGATGCTCACTGGTGCTTTCGAATTTTGGGACTTTTGTGGTGCGCTTGGACTCTAATAAAAGAAGATTTCGGCACGGAGAGGGAGAGCTGGAGATTACTTGGAAAAACAACAATCTTACAACACACGGAGGATAATTCAAGAGCGATTTCCAGGATTTAAGAAAAACTTTGGTGGAGTAATTTTCAGAGATTGTCACGACGGTTGCGAATCAAGGCTACGTGAAGGGATTTTCCTTATTCTTGTTCTCTTTAGTCTTATTTGTAATTGGAAGGATGTTTTCAACAAATTATTCAATTTTTAATTCATTCGTTATGAACTAATTTACTTATTAGACTTGTGATGGATCATTGGGTGAAACGATGATTCTATAGCTTTGATTTCCAATTCAATAATATATTTTCAGTTTATCTATGTTAATTTGAGCGTGAGTTTATGAATTGCATGATCAACGGTTCTTTGTGGATTTGAAAGGAATCGAGAGAGGAGATTCGAATCTAGACCTAGTTAATATAGCATGTGTTATGAATTTTGTCAATAGCAGATTTTTGATTATTGTTAAGGTAGAGATACACTTGACATCACATGTAATCGTATAGAGAGCTTAAACTTAAACCTTCTTTATTTGCAGTTCGCATAGAGATATAGTGAGTTGGTTAATTTAGTTGTTTAACGGATTTCTATCTAAATTGTGGATTGATGTTAATACGGTATTAGTGCATCGAGAGGTGGATATTACTACGTTCGTGGTCTTGATTAATAAACTGGGATATTAAATTGAGTTAGAATAAAGGTTTGAAAATTAGAGTGAAGCTCAAGGTGAAATCATAAGTCTAATTCTCCATTAATTGTTTGAAATTCCGGATTTTGATATTGGTGACTGTTTTATGATAGTTTACTTATTTATTGATTTATTTTTTTTATATAGTTTTAAAACCATTGAATTGAATAGTTTAATAGAATTAGGATTAATAGAAAATTGATAATTGTGAAGTCAAAATTCTTGATAATTTTTCCTCGTGGGTACGATACTCTATTTACTACTATATTACTTGTTGACCAAGTACACTTGCGTGTTTTTGCGCGTATTGATTTTACCCAACAACATATTAATAGCGCAACCAATTCCAATGATTATCACTGTAATAAACTGAGCAGTTGTTACACCAAATCACAAACCTCTGCCCATAACAAAGGTTCATACAACTCAGCTATCATATGAGTCCTCAATTGAAATTTTACAAATTCTAATTTCTCTTTACTTAATATAAATTTTCTTTAATTTCTATTCTATCCTTTACAACTTAATCTGAGTTCTTCTTCTTGTACTACTTCGTAGTACCATTCATTCATAACAATAGCTATAAATCATTCATTGTTTAACAGCTCATCTGTTACTACGATTTACTATGATCACGTGGTGATCTTCTTATCCTTCTCTCTAGGATTATAGTCTTAGGTACTCATACCTAAGGTTTATAACCTATCATCTCTAATACCGTAATGTAACGCCCCAAAATTTGGTCTATTCTCAAACCAGTATTCCGTGCGTCACGGTCCCACTTCTTACCAAACATACCTCGTTATATAGTTAAATATAATAACATATATTCTCAAATCCCAGGTTCTGGAAACCTTAAAATATCTTTCATTACAAATAATGATAATT
The DNA here is from genome assembly GCA_020205615.1 of Panax quinquefolius. Lineage (NCBI taxonomy): Eukaryota > Viridiplantae > Streptophyta > Magnoliopsida > Apiales > Araliaceae > Panax > Panax quinquefolius. Next base: position 62,357,682 of record CM035164.1, on the reverse strand, counting down.
ACATTATTCTTTACATCGTACAAGAGTGACTTTTATCCACCACTAAGGATACATATCAGTTCATTAAACTAATCCATTGTTCAATTAAACCATTCCACAATACAAGTATTCGTTTGATCTTCACACACATTCACATACTGAATGGCACTTCGTCTGGATATCGACCAGCTTGATCTTTACGGAATCCTTAAGTTCTTTATAACATCGTACGCTGAAAATGTTTTTCATTTAAAGCAAGTGTGAGCATTCAATTGCCCAGCAAGTCATAACAGTTGAACAAACAACTTCAAAAGTTAAAACATTCTTTAGAACTTCAATAACCGAACAAATGTTATGAAGCAGCTTGAATAATAGGAATTGTCTCGATTTCTATCATCTTAAAACATCAGTCACTTTCACTTTGAAATACTTTCATTCTACTACTTTTTTCATACACATTCTGTCTGGCTAGAATCATTAGCACGGTCTTAACAATAACGGTTCATGTATAAACAAAACATACTTGTATTAAACAGCTCAATCACAGAACAGTTCATCTCATAGAAACACTGAAGTGTTTAAATTGTGGCACAAGGCCTCAAACATACTACCACCTTGTACATACCTCGTACATATGCACATAGACAAGACTTCTCAAGTTTAACATGTGAGAAGTTTAAGAAATAGCATTCATGTACTATAAATGAAGTTAGGAAACTTGCCTTACGCACAGCTACATCTTATAGTTTACGCTGAACTGCATATTCCAAATCCCTATATAACACATAAGGAAATAACACGTACACTAATTAGTCATTTACTTGACTTATGCATTAGTTTACTTTACTTTACTTCTTAGGGTTCGCGTTCTTGTAATCTAAGTTTACGCGACCCACTTTCTTTTACCGCTTTATGGCTTCATAACATACGGAGAGGTCTTACTCAAACATTCATCATCTTTGATGATTTTTATTCTTATCTTCTTTTTATAACTCTTCTATTAGACTCAGTACACATCGCGTCTCTGCTTGTAGTCCATGTGGTACTCTGAGTTATTTCCCACAAACAACCAATAAATAAGTTCACATCTCATCTACACTGCCCAAAACAGTGAGTTAGATCGGTTGCCAGTTTTGTATATACCTTCACTCTAGGAAGGAATTGTTTAGCCCAGCTCCCATATGTCAACCATCAAAGGTTACGATTGTACTACAACCTAACTTTATCTTAACCTATACGAACCATTAAACTATAATGTTCGTTAAGTTAATTCTTATTCCTTACGGCTTTCTGGCAATGAAATGCCATACCTCAGGATTCATTCTTTATCATCTAAGTCATACAGTCTTTTGTATACTCAGAACGATCATTCCATATTAATTCTACGCATTTATAGCATTAAGCATTTTACATTACCTTATTCATATCTTACAACGTCCGGTTCACTTGACTCGGAACGTCCTCCAAGTTATAAACATTAACTCGGCTTCTTTACGTTATACATACTTGCCTTTAATTCAACTTCTTCGTCGTTCACAGGTTTATTCATTGGTCTTCATTACCTTACGGTCAAACCATACACGGGGTGTAGGTTTTACCCATTTAATATTCGCGTACACTCAACCCTCACGTCAGTTAAAGTGTTTAACGCTTACCTTTCATTCTAACATTCTCTATCTGACTCATACACGGACTTTTATTATTCTTATTACCGTTTGCTACGGCTTTTTATGATAATTCATATCTTACTTACTACTTTCATCAACGTCCAAGTCATACAACCATTGTACACTTAGAACATTCGTCCTACGCGAATACGATTCATGAGGATCGTTTACGTATTCGACGTTCAGGTTGCTCATCTCTTAATCTCTCATTCAACCTTTACTCAAGGTTTTAATTACTTTCAATCGTTATCCAACCCATGAACCCCATGTTCATTATTTTTTCTTAATGTCGAAGTCAAACGGTTCGTTGTATGCTAAGACCGATCGTTCATCGCAACTACGTTGCATTCACAGTGTCTATACGCTTTACACCTATTTCTCATCACCATGACATAACATCGAAATGTTATTCATTACCCTTGTCACTCAATGTCTAAGGAATCACAATCATAGTAATCCCCCGCGTTCGTTTATCGCGGCTACGGTCCCCGGATATTGGTTACGTAATCTATCGCTTAACTTCTCTGTCTTTTAATCCCATTCAATCTTTTCGTTCAACCTTTACTAAATGTCTAATTCACTTGCTTAAGTATTATTTAAGTGAACTACATGTTCATATTTCTTTCTTGCACATCCCCCAATAATTGAGCACTTAAAATCTCATTCTTCGGGCCTTGCCTGTCAGACAGCGTCGTTCACATGAGCCTACATCACCCTCTTCCTTTCTGCAAAATGACTGCGGCTAAACACTTTGTTACCTCTCACGCTGTGGCGCCACTCACCAAGATGGTTTATGGTAGAGCTTGCTAGCTGCGGCCATCTCTCTCCGAGGCTCAAATTTGGAATCTATGACACCGAAACACAAACCCTAGAAAATTTCTCTTAGTCTTGAATCAAATTTGAGACGAGTACTTTACGATCTCATAACTCCTTCGTTATAACTCGGAACGAGGTCATTCCAAAGCCATTCTCTTCCTTTTCTTACGTACTTTAATACCTCTCAGACAGAACTTCATTCTGAATCCATTAACGTGCCATTCGATTGGCTTAATATTCATCCTTTGTTCATTTTTATGCTTTTAACTTTCTTCGCTCGTTCGTCCGTAATTCATTTATCCGAACTCGAAACTCGTTCGTTCTTGAGTACATAACTCACATTTTCTACCTTCTCTTACATTCTTATGAAACCCTACTCGTTCGGGTTCATTCACTAACTTTCTAATTCTCATTCGTCTTTTACGAAAATTTTGCCATAACTTCGTTATAGCTAAGTTTTAATCCGTTCCTCATGAACGTTTCTACCTTTCGTAACCAAGCAAAAAGAAACTAACTTATACGCGATGGTTTTAAACTTGTCCATCAACAACAATTATCCTACAATGGTTTTAAATTTGTCCATAAAAACATTCTTCGTGTTCTTCACGTTCTTCGTTCGTTCTTCATTTTAATTGATATTTTGGATTACGATTCCACTTTTTATTGGAATTTGATGTTATAGAACATCATTCCTTACTTATTTCACCTACTCGTTCAAAAGATTCATTCGGATCGCTCAAAATCCTTACGAATCTTATACTTCCTTAATAAATTTATAAACTAAAATCCTAATTCTTATTTCTTTGTTTTCTAATGATTTCAACCATATGAAATCATTCTTAACATCATCAACTTCTTATCTTCATTAAGTTATATTTTTGACTATAAAAAATTAAGAAAAATCTATTAAAAGCTAGGTTTTGGATTACCTTTCTTCTTTAATCTTCCTCCGTTGGACAAAGCGTGCACTCGGACAAGCTTTTCCTCTTCCTCTTCTTTCTCCCATTCGAACTCTCTCTCTCTCTCTCAAAGTGTAGGATTTTCAAAATCCCAAAATAATGAAATAAGCTTCCTATTTATAGAAAACCAAAGCTAAGGGCAATTTGGTCATTATCCCCCACCTCCTTACTATTCATGGCTTATATAACATCCCCAAATTCGGGTACTTTTTACCTCAGTTCTGGTACATCATTTCTATAACTATTATGGAAGATATAAACATAAATTGTTTATACATTAAACTTTTACAACATAAACGCCAAGGTCTACAACCTTAACTTATTACATACCTTCAATATCTTAAAGGTTTACAATATTATTTTCGTCAGAAAAATTGATATATCTAACTGCATCATAATTTAATCCTGCACTTTGTCTTTGCTTCTGACTTTATTCGAGCTTTCAACTAAATCTAAAATTTTTATCATGATATAGCAAGGGTGAGTAACAAATTTGCCTAACAAGTTTTAAATACAATGAAGATATATCATGATTGAAAAGAATGAATAAGCTTTCAAGTTTTCAACAATATAATAATTGTGAAATAACATGAATCAAGTTTCAATAATTGCATGACTGAATCAATAATGTTTGAAGGTCAACAATGACCATAAACAATTTAACTGAACCTTATGGTAATAAAGGTGACCAGCCTTTCATACCTGATGAACATATACAACATACACTAAGTGCGAATCAATAATCAGTATAGACGTGAATAATCAACAACAATTATTCACTAACATGCTTTGAAGATACAACTCAAGTTTGAGTTAGGAAACTTGCCTGATTCGTTGACTATTGCTACACAATTTAACTTAACTTCTTTTGATAAGACCTATCATTAATAAGATTGGTCTTTCAATCAGCATATTCTACTTTGTATCATGATACAATTACTTTATAAATCAATTATCTAACACTTAATCAAATATTAGATAACATCTTAACACATCAGTATTATTATTGTCCTTTGATAATTCTTGAATCAATATATCATATACATTATGATTTAACACTCGCCTTTTCATTTCATAAGTTATTCTTTAACATCTAATAATTCAAATACTTGTCTAGCAACCTGGATTCTAAATCTAGCAACCCAAACGGCAATCTAGCTAACTGGATTCCAAATCTAGCAACTAGATTATAATCCAGCAAACCTGGATTCACCAATCCATCAATCCAGCAAGCTGGATTCTAAATCCTTTAATTCAGCAAGCTTCTTTTCAATCTAGCAAGCTAGATTCCATATCCTTTTCACAAAAATACCATATCAGTTTATTATTATTCTATCCTTTGTCCAAACACATATACATATATTTCATACACAAAAAGTATTTTTTTCATAATTTTCCAACTTTCTTTGGTATTTTTTCAAAAATCATTTTTAGTCAATTCCTTAAGAAATTAGCCCCATCACGCTTAACTCCAGAAATTCTCATCTTTTGACACAATCTTATATGTGTTAACGTGACACTCTAGTTTAAATTTTGTGGCCATCGAAGTTATAGAACTCCGGTTATTGCCGTTTTCGTCAGAAAATCACTGAAATTGAAATAGTCATAACTTGGTCATTTTAAGTCGGAATGAGCTCATTTTTGGACAGGAGGTACTTAATACCATATATTTTTATGTCCCAAAATGCCGGAATTTTTCTCACACATTAAGTTGCCTAAACATCTCCTGGAAAAGCTTAGCAGTTTACTTTTTGACATTTTGCAGTTTTTCGTACTTTGTTAAAAATATTCCATATGGAAATATACGACTCCTTTTTCAGTGATTCCACTTGGAGATGTTAGATAACTTATCATATTATCTTCCCAAATATTTCCAGAATTTTTGAATGTCAGAAAAATAACAAAACTGCCCCTTCTCTTGACTGTCCAAAATTAGTCAGTTTTTCCTTAAGAGACACAAAATAGTTTTTGCTAAATCAGTCACTACAGACTGTGTACTCAACATTTTTGAGTGCTACTACTTGGATTTAGTAGTTAACTTACATATCTAGCACCTCTCTTTGACGGATCAGAAAAAGAAGGTGTAGATCAAAAACGGTGGAAATCTAAAATACATAGAAATTTTAAGGCTTATAAACTAGAAAAATCACTTTTCTTTATTTTTGATTTCCAACTAAAACAATACCCAATATGAGTATATCTAAACATAAACAACTAAATAACAAGTATATTCATGGTTTTTAAGTTTAGAAACATAGTTTCAAGATTTGATTTACAATAATCAAAAATTACATAACAAAAGGTATTTATACCTTTGGTTCTCATGCTCTTCTTCTTATTCTTTCCAAGATGGCTATGGAGCTAGGAGAATTTTAAGAAAACTCTCTCTCCTCTCCCTCTCTGCTACCGAATGGCCTCCCTTCTCTCTCACTCTCTCTCTCTTTAGTTCGTAGTTATATGAAAGAAATGAGATGAAAGAAAGAAAACAAGATAGACTTTTATTAGATATAGATATACAATAATTATCTATCTTCATCCTCCTCTTTTTCTTTCCACATTCCATTCCGCCATGTGGCCTTTTCATTTCCACCACACTATTGCATCCTCTCTATTTTTCTCTCATTTTGGCCAAGTGGCCCTTATTATTCTCCACATGTTGGTTTAATGTGTTGGTTAAATGGAAATTTGACACATGTGGGAAGTTGGAAAAATGATGACATGCATTCCTCTTCTTCCTCCACAAGTTTCCGAATCATGTGGCCTTATTTCCTCCAAGATTGGGTTTCTTTTAATGTAATATCTAGTATACAAAATGTCTAAAATGTCCCCCCTTCAATTACTTACCTAAACTTGGGCCACCTTATTTAATCCCTTGGGCTTTTAATTTAATTCTTTGGGCCATGAAATTTACGTAGTCCAATACTTTTAATATTATCATTCCATAATTATTTAATTAAGGTATCCATTCCATACATTTAGAATTTAAGTCATTACTCTTGTACACTAAATTTTATAACCAAATTAAACTGACTTTAATTAAGTTATAAAATTAATAAACTTGAGATAATAAAGATATATCTCTTGACTTAATATAATATTTAATATTATTATTCTCCCACATGTTCCTTAACAATTGGGCTCACTTGGGCTTAACACTTAATTCCTTTGGCTTTCCAAATAAAATATTTGAACTTCCTAACTAAAATATTTGGGCCATAAAAATTAATATGGTGCATTATATTAAATTCCAACTTACCCTACTCATTTCATTAGGGTTTCCATGTACTCATTTTAAATACAAATTCTTACCCAAGTACATTTAATTTCTTAACCCAATTAGACTTACATTAATTAAGTTATAAAATAAATTAATTGAGATATATAGAATAAATCTCTTAGAATTAGTATATATTTTAAATACCATAATTCTCTCATCCCATAACCCTTAAGTTATTTAATTCTTCATTCCTAATATATAATTAGGATCACACTAGTTTCTTTTTTATTTGTTTATATAATAAACAAATATAAACCATCACATAATATTCATATTCACTTACTCACATAATAATTAAATAAATTGTGACATGCTCCACAATTCTCTTAGATTAGACAAGATTAGTATATATTTAAATATTAGAACCACTAAATAAAAATAACCCTTTAGGTCATTTAATTCTCATACCAAAATTAAATAACTTATTCAAGTTAAACAATTTATATTGTATAATTAAATTTAATTTCCTCCTCCTCTCCATAAATTTTTTTCAAATAATTTATTTATATATTAAATATATAATTTAATATATTCAATCATTTATTCAAATATGAATTTAATTTACTAACTGCTTTGATACCAATATACATATTTGCATATTGGATCTCCTCTCATATTTTTACTTTACATCCTTTGGTATAATATTAAATATTATACCATTATCCATATAACATAATATCATATATCCAATTATTTTCTTTACTTTCTATAAATTGTCTTCACAATTTATTTAACTGAAGTAAATATATTAATATATTCACCACATACACATATTCTTATGTACTTATACACTAAACATATACCTCATTATCAGACTATCACTTATAGTCTATCAAATCATTCAAGTTCTTCTTCAAAAATTTTGAAATCCTTAAAATTCCTTCACAGAAACGTCAAATCCATACACTTATTTTTTGTCTAGGTTCATCTTATAACCTTTAATCCATCATTTTAGGATTTTAATAATTATCTAAATTCTCGGGTTGTCACATTCACCCATTCTTCTAAGAATTTCATCCCCGAAGTTAAAGCATACTAATCTCTGCTTATTCTCTTGATCAAAACTAGGTTTTTAACTTAACCTTTACAATTTCCTCCTTTGAGGATTTCTCATCTATTATCACATTTCACCATAACTACTCACTAAGAGTACACATCTTCTAAACATTCATCAAAACTAGGTTGTCATTATAACCTTTATTCAATCATCTCAGATTCTACTCATACACAACGAGTTCACACTATTTCATATTCATCATCACATACTACCACAACATTACTCTAAAGAGTTTAAATTTTTTCATATCTGTCTGAGGGATCATAAAACCATGAACTTTGAGGTTCAGGGTATTTCTACCTGCTACCTCTTTCAATTAAGAAAGAAAGGTACTCTACATCCGAAATATATTATATTTGGTATGTTTACAATCACAAAGAAGGTAAACTACCGATGCGGGTACTTTAGATGATCAGTTTATTGTACCTTAGTAATCAGAACGACTATATGCGTTCTTAGATTGGAGTATTTTATCCAATTAGTATATCCCCATTTTCAGGGTTGTTCTCCTCAGACTCATCATAAGATTTCGTACCAAAATAATTTATTTCGACATAAGCTTTCAAAGAATACTTTGAATTTCATAAACATTTGTCTAGCTGAAGCAAATAGATTAGACGCATATCAATAATTCGAATTTTAATCAAAACATTGCAGTCCAAATTCAGTTGGCACTAATTTACCTTTACAATTCTTAAAATCATTTTATGACGTCATGATACCGCATCTATGTATATCTGATCCGTTTTGAGGATTTCGTCATTTTGTGACTTTGTCATACTACATCATTCCATAGTGGGCTGACGATCTTTAGATCGCATCCGACACTAAGTACTTCTGCATTGATAACTCATCATTTTTATCATTCTGCATCAGGTTCCATGATACATTGATGATATCTAAAATACATTTTGATAATTCAAATCATTTTCGTCTAGCCAAATCAATTAGCATAGACACTTCCTTAAATCGTGCAAAAACCTTTAAAAATCATCTTTGGTGTCATCATACCACAACATGTAACGATGTGTTAGTGGCCCGAAGTCCACACCTACACACTTATCACCATGTGTTGAGGATAATAAAATTCATTTTTAAAGGCACATCAGTGTGAATTTAGCTTGATGTCAAAAACATCGAAGTCTATCATAGCTAGAAGATTTGGAATACCTATGCTTCCACCATCAACTTCAATCCATTGCTTAATAATTCTATCTATTTCTATTATCCTTAATTCTCCATTCACAACTTTCCTATACCCAGTTCATCAAACTTACCACAAATTATGAGTTCAGTAATTTGCCACAATCATATGGGTTTAAGAACTTATCCTAGACAGACCTTAGGCGTCCATTCGCTGAGGGGTTCAAAACATACCATATGATTATGAGTCATGAACTTACAATAAGTATAAGTTTTAAGAACTCGCAACTAATCCTTATATTCTCTACCTATTCGTTATACACATGAGAAAAGAATCACCTTATCAACATGCATATAGGAAATAGCGCGACATCCAGTTCCAATGATTATCAATGTAAGAAACTAAGTGGTTGTCAAACCAAACTCGGCCACTAATCAATATAGGAAGCTAAGCAGACAATTCCCCGCCCATACAAAGAATTGGTCAACCTAACCACTATATCGACCAGGAAACTAAGTGATTCTAAAACCAAGTACAAATTCTCCACCCATACAAAGAATCATACAACTTAGCTACTGACCTGAGTCCTCAATTGAAATCCCTCATCATTCTTACTTTCTCTTTTCTTAATACAAATTTTCTTTAATTCGTATCTTAACATTTACCACTCTTTTCTGAGTTTACATTGTACCATTTCATAGTACCTTCTCTTTATAGCATCAAGCTATATCATACCAATCACTTAATATATCATATGTTATTCAACAATTTAATCTGATCACGTCGTGATCTTATTTTGTAATAATTTCTCCTTATACTTACGATGGTTTTATTTTATGATCTTCTTATTCTTCTCTTTAATCATATTATATTATGATTTTATTTGCACTTTTCATCTTATAGACATAGTCTATTTATTTTCACTTTTCATCTTTATTACAGGAGTCAAGTAACTCCGAATTCTTATCCTTATATCTCTTCAAGATTCTTCTTTGAATCTTAATTATCTTTCTCTTTACTTTAATGATGAATTTCCTAAATTCATCTCTTATCAATTAAACTCGATCTGAGTTTATTCCTTATCATCATCTTTGTGGTTATATCCTAAGGTAAACCTACCTAAGGTTTATAACCTACGGCTTTGATACCAACTGTAACATCCCCAAATCCGGGTACTTTTTACCTCAGTTCCGGTTCATCATTTCTATAACTATTGCGAAAGATATAAACATAAATTGTTTATACATTAAACTTTTACAACATAAACCCCAAGGTCTACAACCTTAACTTATTACATACCTTCAATATCCTAAAGGTTTACAATACTATTTTCGTCAAAAAATTTAATATATCTAACTACATCATAATTTAATCTTGCACTTTGTCTTTGCTTCTGACTTTATTCGAGCTTTCATCTAAATTTGAAAATTTTATCATGATATAGCAAGGGTGAGCAACAAATTTGCCCAACAAGTTTTAAATACAATGAAGATATATCATGATTGAAAAGAATGAATAAGCTTTCAAGTTTTCAACAATATAATAATTGTGAAATAACATGAATCAAGTTTCAATAATTGCATGATTGAATCAATAATGTTTGAAGGTCAACAATGACCATAAACAATTTAACTGAACCTTATGGTAATGAAAGTGATCACCCTTTCATACCTGATGAACATATGCAACATACACTAAGTGCGAATCAATAATCAGTATAGACGTGAATAATCAACAACAATTATTCACTAACATGCTTTGAACATACAATTCAAGTTTGAGTTAGGAAACTTGCCTGATTCGTTGACTATTGCTACACAATTTAACTTAACTTCTTTTGATAAGACCTATCATTAATAAGATTGGTCTTTCAATCAGCATATTCTACTTTGAATCATAATACAATTACTTTATAAATCAATTATCTAACACTTAATCAAATATTAGATAACATCTTAACACATCAGTATTATTATTATCCTTTGATAATTCTTGAATCACTATATCATATACATTATGATTTAACACTCTCGCTTTTTCATTTCATAAGTTATTCTTTAACATCTAATAATTCAAATACTTATCTAGCAACTGGATTCTAAATCTAACAACCCAAAACGGCAATCCCAAATCCAATCCAAAGTAATTAATTTCCAAATCTAGCAACTAGATTGCAATCCAATGGCTTGATTCACTAATCCATCAATCCAAAAGCGATTCTAAATCTAAATCCTTCAATTCAGCAAGCTTCTTATCAATCCAGCAAGCTAGATTCTATATCCTTTTCACAAAAATACCAAATCATTTTATTATTTTTCTATCCTTTGTCCAAACACATATACATATATTTCATACACAAAGTATTTTTTTCATAATTTTCCAACTTTCTTTGGAATTTTTCAAAAATCATTTTTAGTCCATTCGTTAAGAAATTAGCCCCATCACGCTTAACTCCAGAAATTGTCATCTTTTGACACAATCTTATACGTGTTAACGTGACACTCCAGTTTAAATTTCGTGGCCATCGGAGTTATAGAACTCCGGTTATAGCCGTTTTCGTCGGAAAATCACAGAAAAATTGAAATAGTCATAACTTGGTCATTTTAAGACGGAATGAGCTCATTTTTGGACAGGAGGTACTTAATACCATATGTTTTTATGTCCCAAAATGCTAGAATTTTTCTCACATATTAAGTTGCCTAAACATCCCATGCAAAAGCTTGGCAGTTATTTTTTGACATTTTACAGTTTTTCGTACTTCGTTAAAAATATTCCATACGGAAATATACAACTCCTTTTTCAGTGATTCCACTTGGAGATGTTAGATAACTTATCATATTATCTTCCCAAATATTTCCAGAATTTTTGAATATCAGAAAAATAACTAAACTGCCCCTTCTCTTGACTGTCCAAAATTAGTCAGGTTTTTTTTTTAGACACAAAAAAGTTTTTTGCTAAATCAAATCCATTACAACTTGTGTACTCAACATTTTTGAGTGCTACTACTTGGGTTTAGTAGTTAACTTACATATCTAACACCTCTCTTTGACGGTTCGAAAAAAGGTGTAGATCAAAAATGGTGGAAATCTAAAATACATAGAAATTTTATGGCTTATAAATTAGAAACATCATTTTCTTTATTTTTGATTTACAACTAAAACAATACCCAATATGAGTATATCTAAAAATAAAACACTCAATAACAAGTATATTCATGGTTTTTATGTTTAGAAACATAGTTTCAAGATTTGATTTACAATAATCAAAAATTACATAACAAAAGGTATTTATACCTTTGGTTCCTATGCTCTTCTTCTTCTTCTTTCCAAGATGGCTCTTGGGTGGAGAATTTGAAGAAAATTCTCTCTCTCTCCCTCTCCTTATTCCATCCGGCCTCCTTCTCTCTCTCTCTCTCTTTTCTTTCTTAGTTATATGAAAATAAATGAGATGAAAAGATAAAGAAAAAAAGATAGACTTTTATTAGATATATATATATACATAATTATCTCTCTTCATCCTCCTCTTTCTTTCCACATTCCAAAAATGTTGGTGTGGCCTTTTCATTTCCCACCACACTATTGCATCCTCTCTATTTTCTCTCATTTTGGCCACCAGTGGGCCCTAATTATTCTCCACATGTTGGTTTAATGTGTTGGTTAAATGGAAATTTGACACATGTGGGAAGTTGGAAAAATGATGACATGCATTCCTCTTCTTCCCTCCACAAGTTTCCGAATCATGTGGCCTTATTTCCTCCAAGATTGGGTTTCTTTTAATGTAATATCTAGTATACAAAATGTCTAAAATGTCCCCCCCTTCAATTGGGCTAAACTTGGGCCACCTTATTTAATCCCTTGGGCTTTTAATTTAATTCTTTGGGCCATGAAATTTACGTAGTCCAATACTTTTAATATTATCATTCCATAATTATTTAATTAAGGTATCCATTCCATACATTTAGAATTTAAGTCATTACTCTTGTACACTAAATTTTATAACCAAATTAAACTGACTTTAATTAAGTTATAAAATTAATAAACTTGAGATAATAAAGATATATCTCTTGACTTAATATAATATTTAATATTATTATTCTCCCACATGTTCCTTAACAATTGGGCTCACTTGGGCTTAACATTTAATTCCTTTGGCTTTCCAAATAAAATATTTGGACTTCCTAACTAAAATGTTTGGGCCATAAAATTAATATGATGCCATTATATTAAATTCCAACTTACCTACTCATTTCATTAGGGTTTCCATGTACTCATTTTAAATACAAATTCTTACCCAAGTACATTTAATTTCTTAACCCAATTAGACTTACATTAATTAGGTTATAAAATTAATTAATTGAGATATATAAAATAAATCTCTTAGAATTAGTATATATTTTAAATACCATAATTCTCTCATCTCATAACCCTTAAGTTATTTAATTCTTCATTCCTAATATATAATTAGGATCACACTAGTTTCTTTTATTTGTTTATATAATAAACAAATATAAACCATCACATAATATTCATATTCACTTACTCACATAATAATTAAATAAATTGTGACATGCTCCACAATTCTCTTAGATTAGGTCACTAGTATATATATTTAAATATTAGAACCACTAAATAAAAATAACCATTTAGGTCATTTAATTCTCATACCAAAATTAAATAACTTATTCAAGTTAAACAATTTATATTGTATAATTAAATTTAATTTCCTCCTCCTCTCCATAAATTTTTTCAAATAATTTATTTATATATTAAATATATAATTTAATATATTCAATCATTTATTCAAATATGAATTTAATTTACTAACTGCTTTTGATACCAATATACATATTTGCATATTGGATCTCCTCTCATATTTTTACTTTACATCCTTTGGTATAATATTAAATATTATACCATTATCCATATAACATAATATCATATATCCAATTATTTTCTTTACTTTCTATAAATTGTCTTCACAATTTATTTAACTGAAGTAAATATATTAATATATTCACCACATACACATATTCTTATGTACTTATACACTAAACATATACCTCATTATCAGACTATCACTTATAGTCTATCAAATCATTCAAGTTCTTCTTCAAAAATTTTGAAATCCTTAAAATTCATTCACAGAAACGTCAAATCCATACACTTATTTTTTGTCTAGGTTCATCTTATAACCTTTAATCCATCATTTTAGGATTTTAATAATTATCTAAATTCTCGGGTTGTCACATTCACCCATTCTTCTAAGAATTTCATCCCCGAAGTTAAAGCATACTAATCTCTGCTTATTCTCTTGATCAAAACTAGGTTTTTAACTTAACCTTTACAATTTCCTCCTTTGAGGATTTCTCATCTATTATCACATTTCACCATAACTACTCACTAAGAGTACACATCTTCTAAACATTCATCAAAACTAGGTTGTCATTATAACCTTTATTCAATCATCTCGATTCTACTCATACGCAACGAGTTCACACTATTTCATATTCATCATCACATCATACTACCACAACATTACTCTAAAGAGTTTAAATTTTTATCATATCATCTAGGGGATCATAAAACCATGAACTTTGAGGTTTAGGTATTTCTACTGCTACCTCTTTCAATTAAGAAAGAAAGGTACTCTACATCCGAAATATATTATATTTGGTATGTTTACAATCACAAAGAAGGTAAACTACTGATCTTGGTACTTTAGATGATCAGTTTATTGTACCTTAGTAATCAGAACGACTATATGCGTTCTTAGATTGGAGTATTTTATCCAATTAGTATATCCCCATTTTCAGGGTTGTTCTCCTCAGACTCATCATAAGATTTCGTACCAAAATAATTTATTTCGACATAAGCTTTCAAAGAATACTTTGAATTTCATAAACATTTGTCTAGCTGAAGCAAATAGATTAGACGCATATCAATAATTCGAATTTTAATCGAAACATTGCAGTCCAAATTCAGTTGGCACTAATTTACCTTTAAAATTCTTAAAATCATTTTATGACGTCATGATACCGTACTGTATATACAGTCCGATTTGAGGATTTCGTCATTTTGTGACTTTGTCATACTACATCATTCCATAGTGGGCTGACGATCTTTAGATCGCATCCGACACTAAGTACTTCTGCATTGATAACTCCATCATTTTTATCATTCTGCATCAGGTTCCATGATACATTGATGATATCTAAAATACATTTTGATAATTCAAATCATTTTCGTCTAGCCGAATCAATTAGCATAGACACTTCCTTAAATCGTGCAAAAACCTTTAAAAATCATCTTTGGTGTCATCATACCACAACATGTAACGATGTGTTAGTGGCCCGAAGTCCACACCTACACACGTGTCACCATGTGTTGAGGATAATAAAATTCATTTTTAAAGGCACATCAATGATAATTTAGCTTGATGTCAAAAACATCGAAGTCTATCATAGCTAGAAGATTTGGAATACCTATGCTTCCACCATCAACTTCAATCCATTGCTTAATAATTCTATCTATTTCTATTATCCTTAATTCTCTATTCACAACTTTCCTATACCCAGTTCATCAAACTTACCACAAATTATGAGTTCAGTAATTTGCCACAATCATATGTGTTTAAGAACTTGTCCTGGCGGACCTTAAAGTCCATTCACGAGGGGTTCAAAACATACCATATGATTATGAGTCATGAACTTACAATAAGTATAAGTTTTAAGAACTCGTAACTAATCCTTATATTCTCTACCTATTCGTTATACACATGAGAAAAGAATCACCTTATCAACATGCATATAGCAAATAGCGCGACATCCGGTTCCAATGATTATCAATGTAAGAAACTAAGTGGTTGTCAAACCAAACTCGGCCACTAATCAATATAGGAAGCTAAGCAGACAATTCCCCGCCCATACAAAGAATTGGTCAACCTAACCACTATATCGACCAGGAAACTAAGTGATTCTAAAACCAAGTACAAATTCTCCACCCATACAAGGAATCATACAACTTAGCTACTGACCTGAGTCCTCAATTGAAATCCCTCATCATTCTTATTTTCTCTTTTCTTAATACAAATTTTCTTTAATTCGCATCTTAACATTTACCATTCTTTTCTGAGTTTACATTGTACCATTTCATAGTACCTTCTCTTTATAACATCAAGCTATATCATACCAATCACTTAACATATCATATGTTATTCAACAATTTAATCTGATCACGTCGTGATCTTATTTTGTAATAATTTCTCCTTATACTTACGATGGTTTTATTTTATGATCTTCTTATTCTTCTCTTTAATCATATTATATTATGATTTTATTTGCACTTTTCATCTTATAGACATAGTCTATTTATTTTCACTTTTCATCTTTATTACAGGAGTCAAGTAACTCCGAATTCTTATCCTTATATCTCTTCAAGATTCTTCTTTGAATCTTAATTATCTTTCTCTTTACTTTAATGATGAATTTCCTAAATTCATCTCTTATCACTTAAACTCGATCTGAGTTTATTCCTTATCATCATCTTTGTGGTTATATCCTAAGGTACACCTACCTAAGGTTTATAACCTACGGCTTTGACACCAACTGTAACATCCCCAAATTCAGGTACTTTTTACCTCAGTTCCGGTACATCATTTCTATAACTATTGCGAAAGATATAAACATAAATTGTTTATACATTAAACTTTTACAACATAAACCCCAAGGTCTACAACCTTAACTTATTACATACCTTCAATATCCTAAAGGTTTACAATACTATTTTCGTCAGAAAATTTAATATATCTAACTACATCATAATTTAATCTTGCACTTTGTCTTTGCTTCTGACTTTATTCGAGCTTTCATCTAAATTTGAAAATTTTATCATGATATAGCAAGGGTGAGCAACAAATTTGCCCAACAAGTTTTAAATACAATGAAGATATATCATGATTGAAAAGAATGGATAAGCTTTCAAGTTTTCAATAATATAATAATTGTGAAATAACATGAATCAAGTTTCAATAATTGCATGATTGAGTCAATAATGTTTGAAGGTCAACAATGACCATAAACAATTTAACTGAACCTTATGGTAATGAAGGTGATCACCCTTTCATACCTGATGAACATATGCAATATAAACTAAGTGCGAATCAATAATCAGTATAGACGTGAATAATCAACAACAATTATTCACTAACATGCTTTGAACATACAATTCAAGTTTGAGTTAGGAAACTTGCCTGATATGTTGACTATTGCTACACAATTTAACTTAACTTCTTTTGATAAGACCTATCATTAATAAGATTGGTCTTTCAATCAGCATATTCTACTTTGTATCATAATACAATTACTTTATAAATCAATTATCTAACACTTAATCAAATATTAGATAACATCTTAACACATCAGTATTATTATTGTCCTTTGATAATTCTTGAATCACTATATCATATACATTATGATTTAACACTCGCCTTTTCATTTCATAAGTTATTCTTTAACATCTAATAATTCAAATACTTATCTAGCAACCTGGATTCTAAATCTAGCAACCCAAACGGCAATCCAGCTAACTGGATTCCAAATCTAGCAACTAGATTGCAATTCAGCAAACCTAGATTCACCAATCCATCAATCTAGCAAGCTGGATTCTAAATCCTTCAATTCAGCAAACTTCTTTTCAATCCAGCAAGCTAGATTCTATATCCTTTTCACAAAAATACCAAATTAGTTTATTATTTTTCTATCGTTTTTCCAAACACATATTCATATATTTCATACACAAAGTATTTTTTTCATAATTTTCCAAATTTCTTTGGAATTTTTCAAAAATCATTTTTAGTCCATTCCTTAAGAAATTAGCCCCATCACGCTTAACTCCAAAAATTCTCATCTTTTGACACAATCTTATACGTGTTAACGTGACACTCCAGTTTAAATTTCGTGGCCATCGGAGTTATAGAACTCCGGTTATAGCCGTTTTCGTCGGAAAATCACAGAAATTGAAATAGTCATAACTTGGTCATTTTAAGTCAGAATGAGCTCATTTTTGGACAGGAGGTACTTAATACCATATGTTTATATGTCCCAAAATGCTAGAATTTTTCTCACACATTAAGTTGCCTAAACATCCCCTGGAAAAGCTTGGCAGTTTACTTTTTGACATTTTGCAGTTTTTCGTAATTTGTTAAAAATAATCCATACGGAAATATACAACTCCTTTTTCAGTGATTCCACTTGGTGATGTTAGATAACTTATCATATTATCTTCCCAAATATTTCCAGAATTTTTGAATATCAGAAAAATAACTAAACTGCCCCTTCTCTTGACTGTCCAAAATTAGTCAGTTTTTCCTTAAGAGACACAAAACAGTTTTTGCTAAATCAGTCACTACGGACTGTGTACTCAACATTTTTGAGTGCTACTACTTGGGTTTAGTAGTTAACTTAAAATCTAACACCTCTCTTTGACGGTTCGGAAAAAGGTGTAGATCAAAAATGGTGGAAATCTAAAATACATAGAAATTTTAGGGCTTAAAAATTAGAAAAATCACTTTTCCTTATTTTTGATTTCCAACTAAAACAATACCCAATATGAGTATATCTAAACATAAAACACTCAATAACAAGTATATTCATGGTTTTTAAGTTTAGAAACATAGTTTCAAGATTTGATTTACAATAATCAAAAATTACATAACAAAAGGTATTTATACATTTGGTTCCCATGCTCTTCTTCTTCTTCTTTCCAAGATGGCTATGGAGCTAGGAGAATTTGAAGAAAATTCTCTCTCCTCTCCCTCTATGGCTACCGAATGGCCTCCTTCTCTCTCTCTCTCTCTCTCTCTCTTTAGTTCTTAGTTATATGAAAGAAATGAGATGAAAGAAAGAAAACAAGATAGACTTTTATTAGATATAGATATACAATAATTATCTATCTTCATCCTCCTCTTTCTTTCCACATTCCACCGGCCATGTGGCCTTTTCATTTCCCACCACACTCTTGCATCCTCTCTATTTTTCTCTCATTTTGGCCAAGTGGCCCCTTATTCTCCCACATGTTGGTTTAATGTGTTGGTTAAATGGAAATTTGACACATGTGGGAAGTTGGAAAAATGATGACATGCATTCCTCTTCTTCCCTCCACAAGTTGTCGGATCATGTGGCCTTATTTCCTCCAAGATTGGGTTTCTTTTAATGTAATATCTAGTATACAAAATGTCTAAAATGTCCCCCCCTTCAATTGGGTTAAACTTGGGCCACCTTATTTAATCCCTTGGGCTTTTAATTTAATTCTTTGGGGCATAAAATTTACATAGTCCAATACTTTTAATATTATCATTCCATAATTATTTAATTAAGGTATCCATTCCATACATTTAGAATTTAAGTCATTACTCTTGTACACTAAATTTTATAACCAAATTAAACTTACTTTAATTAAGTTATAAAATTAATAAACTTGAGATAATAAAGATATATCTCTTGACTTAATATAATATTTAATATTATTATTCTCCCACATGTTCCTTAACAATTGGGCTCACTTGGGCTTAACACTTAATTCCTTTGGCTTTCCAAATAAAATATTTGGACTTCCTATCTAAAATGTTTGGGCCATAAAAATTAATATGGTGCATTATATTAAATTCCAACTTACCCTACTCATTTCATTAGGGTTTCCATGTACTCATTTTAAATACAAATTCTTACCCAAGTACATTTAATTTCTTAACCCAATTAGACTTACATTAATTAAGTTATAAAATAAATTAATTGAGATATATAAAATAAATCTCTTAGAATTAGTATATATTTTAAATACCATAATTCTCTCATCCCATAACCCTTAAGTTATTTAATTCTTCATTCCTAATATATAATTAGGATCACACTAGTTTCTTTTATTTGTTTATGTAATAAACAAATATAAACCATCATATAATATTCATATTCACTTACTCACATAATAATTAAATAAATTGTGATATGCTCCACAATTCACTTAGATTAGGACAATACTAGTATATATTTAAATACTAGAACCACTAAATAAAAATAACCCTTTAGGTCATTTAATTCTCATACCAAAATTAAATAACTTATTCAAGTTAAACAAATTATATTGTATAATTAAATTTAATTTCCTCCTCGTCTCCATAAATTGTTTTCAAACAATTTATTTATATATTAAATATATAATTTAATATATTCCATCATTTATTCAAATATGAATTTAATTTACTAAGCGCTTTGATACCAATATACATATTTGCATATTGGATCTCCTCTCATATTTTTACTTTTACATCCTTTGGTATAATATTAAATATTATACCATTATCCATATAACATAATATCATATATCCAATTATTTTCTTTACTTTCTATAAATTGTCTTCACAATTTATTTAACTGAAGTAAATATATTAATATATTCACCACATACACATATTCTTATGTACTTATACACTAAACATATACCTCATTATCAGACTATCACTTATAGTCTATCAAATCATTCAAGTTCTTCTTCAAAAATTTCTTGGTTTAGGCCTTAACCTTAATTCTTATTGGGCCTATCTTGGGCTTGATTTCACAAAGCGTTGGGCTTGACATAATCCAAGTCCACTTGGATTCTACAAAGTCCAAGAACTCAAGGTCCATTAAGACTAATCGTATTCTACGCATCCCATTCTCGTATTCTATTCATATATAGCTCGTACGATATTCGTATTATACGTCGTAATAATCTTCGTACTATACTCATATAATAACTAATATCATACTCGTATTTCTCACGCATAATAATCCATAAGTCCATGAGCATTTCATAATTTCTTTGAAAAGGACATCCTGACACTAAGTCCGTAAGTCCGACATAGCTTACGAGTACGTCTAGGTGATCAGCCTATAGTACTCTATGTTGATCAACACTACATCCTATTAAACGTATGTACGTTTAAGTTTTGGCAACCTCGCGTGCCCATCGAATAATCGATGAAAATACATTTTTTTGTTCATACTTAGGCTAACCTTGAATCTGTACCAAACAATTGGCGTAGGATAGCGTTATTAATTCTATATGGAAAGCCTTGTAAAGAAATCAATCAATCTTTGAAGAATAGTCTAGCCGAGTTAAAATTGGCATCGACCCTTTTGTACAACAATTCATGCATCTCATAACATCAATCACTGAAAACATGGCTAACACGAAGGTTAGATAAGTGATAAGAAAAACTTGCCTTTATTGTCTGCTATATTAAAATTACTTTCCCTTTGAGTCTTTACAGTCTCTACAACACATAACCACATAACATACCAAATTAGGTCATAAATGAACATACATAGTTTCTAATAAATTACCCTTCTTCTTAATCTAATCATGTATTAGATTTTTTATAATTGGTTCCGACTTGACGTTATAATTTACATGGTTCTTACGTTCACTTTCACATAATCATTAATAACTTGTAGTTGTAATTCTCATTGTTATAGACATCTTCGAAGATGCTACTTTAGGTTAATTAATTCATCAACAATTAAATATCTTTCATTACATATACTTACTCATACTTTATTTCATTAACAAAACTCGTTTCAAGTATTTATCTGCCCTTACGGCTTATTATCGTTCATCGTTTCAGTGTTAATAACTTACGTTCAATTATTCTTTCGATACTGAGTTTCCTCAATACTGTATTGACTCATTCAACTTAAGTAAAGCTCAAGTTTACTTCCTTCAGACTTTTCCTTCCTTAACGAGGTTATTAGCCTAATCTTCTTCCCCCGTTAAGTTTCATAACCTAATGTTTTGATACGAACTTGTGATGCCTCCAAATACGGGTATCTTCCAACCCGACATATGGTGCTACACGGTGCTACAGTTCACACAAACATTCAATTGAAATGTCTCAAAAGAACGAATGTCTTATATATATTCCAAAACAATATTACCATTCCCCAGGTTCTTTATAACCTTTACATTTGTTCTTGTCATAATATTAAATATTATCATTACAAACCTATACTATAACAAAGGTAATCTATAGGTTCACCTTAGTCTTCCCTTTATCCTTGTCGGATCCTTCAGTCTGTTCGATCTAAGCTGCATTCATATGGTTCAAGCAAGAGTGAGCATAACAAGCTCAACAAGTACGATAATTTCCTTTAAATATCATGCTTGAAACACAGGAATCGAATATCTTCAATAACTGAACAATAGTTACGAAGTACTATTGATAATTCAAAATAGCACCTCTTTTCCTTCAAAACATTTTACAATGACAATATTCAGTAAAACATCAATTCTGGTCTAAGACCATGAGCATTTCATAATTTCTTTGAAAATGACATCCCGACACTAAGTCCGTAAGTCCGGCATAACTTACGAGCACGTCTAGGTGATCAACCTATAGTACTCTATGTTGATCAACACTACATCATGTTAAACATATGTACGTTTAAGTTTTGGCAACCTCGCGTGCCCATCGAATAAACGATGAAAATACATTTGTTTGTTCATACTTAGGCTTATCTTGAATCTGTACCAAACAATTGGCGTAGGATAGTGTTATCAATTCTATATGGGAAGACTTGGAAAGAAATTAATCAATCTTTAAAGAATAGTCTAGCCAAGTTAAAATTGGCATCGACCCTTTCGTACAACAATTCATGCATCTCATAACATCAATCATTGAAAACCTGGCTAACACAAAGGTAAGACAAGCAATAAGAAAAACTTTCCTTTAACGTCTACTATAGTAAAATTACTTTCCCTTTGAGTTTTTACAGTCTCTACAACACATAACCACATAACATACCACATTAGGTCATGAATGAACATACATGGTTTCTAATGAATCTTACCCTTCTTCTTAATCTAATCATGTATTAGATTTTTTATTATTGGTTCCGACTTGCCGTTATAATTTACATGGTTTTTACGTTCACTTTCACATAATCATTAACAACTTTTAGTTGTAATTCTCAAAGTTATAGACATCTTCGAAGATGCTACTTTAGGTTAATTAATTCATCATTAATAAACAATATTTCATTGCATATACTTACTCACACTTTATTTCATTAACAAAACTTGTTTCAAGTATTTATCTGCCCTTACGACTTATTATAAGCTCATCGTTTGATGTTAATAACTTACGTTCAATTAATCTTTT